>VKKT01000516.1:123297-136794 GCA_008038995.1 Haliotis laevigata | reverse complement strand
TTAGTCGCCTCTTACGACAAGCATGGGTTACTGAAGACCAATTCTAACCCTGATCTTCACGGTAGACTGGTTAATAAATGTAGTTTATCATCACAGTTTTCCCAATAGTTGCGGATCAAGTCTGATTGGGCAAATCACTCATCACAGTGTGAATTTGTTGTAGATATCTATCCCCGAGCCATATCATTGTGTCTCTTTATACATGTGAAAATATGGTGTAGAATGAAACGGCAATTTGTCCTTCAATACTTCATTAATTGAAAACATTTAACAGGTTTGGAAATGGAAATCTTCTGGACTTTTTACAGTGTATGAATACTTGCCTTGAAAAGAATCCCAATGTTTAAAAGTCAGTGGGCACTTTCCTGGCAAATGAAAACTACATCAATTATATGTTAAGACTGATCAGGACACTTTTGAATAAGTTCCTCATTCTCCACATTCTATTCACAAAACAGGTACTCCTGTAACAGGTCCAGCCTCACAACACTTAAGAGAGGCTAGAATTACAAGAGATAAATAACCACCTTCAACAAAATGCTAAATCTGACTGCAAAACATTAATAGAACAAGCTATTATTAACTAGCGACAAGCTCTAAACACAAACTGGTTGAAGGCAACACACCCATGTGAGTTGTAACACATGAAGCATGTATGATCCCACACAGAACGGTACAACGTAAGAACCATCATACTGTAACATACTGTAACATGACTAAGTGACCGTTCATAATATGGCTAGGTGAGGGAATGACCCCCCTAAAATTTATGTACAAAATAAGTGACACCCCCCTGCATGTCATGTACTATATCAATTACCCCCTCCCCTTCCCATAATTTTAAACATATTTTTATGTACAAAATTTCTGCCACCCCCCTCCCAATATGTGTGTACAAAATTGATGACCCCCACTAGCTACCCAGAACGAAATGGGTGACACCCCCCACCCCACCCTTGAAAAAACATCACCTCCACCCCCCACCCAAAAACAACAACAAAAAACAGAAATTATGAAGGGTCCCTAAGAATTGAAATGCATATCAATTCAAGAGGAAGGCATAAAGTGACATCCCTAATTCAGGCATCTCTTCTTTCAGTTGGACCTAATCTGTCTCACACTTCTGAACGACATTTTTCCCTTTCTGCAATGCTGAAGCCCTAAGTGAACCAAGTCTAGATTCCCACAGGGGCGGTGGGGTAGCGTAGTGGTTAAAGCGTTTGTTTGTCACGCCGAAGACCCGGGTTCGATACCCCACATGGGTACAATATGTGAAGCACATTTTCTGGTGTCCCCCGTCGTGATGCGGGAATATTGCTAAAAGCGGCGTATAACTAAACTCACTCACTCACTCACTAGATTCCCACAGGTTCTGAATCTCCTAGACTAAGATCTAGTCTATGAAATGAACATATTTTACAGAAAACAAGTTCATAAAATATAATCATAAAATATAATGAAAAGGAGCCCAGAGATTTTGTTTTCATTTCCTGGAACTGTGGAAATCTAGACTTGCATGGGTTTTCTTGGATATATTTTTTTCAGGGTCTGCGTAACAGACTATGAAATCTCCATTCTCACTGGGGCTCCTTCTCAGTTTAAAAGGAATTGTTTGTTTCTATCAAAATTACATATATTCAGAGGCTGAGCGTCTATGTTGGAACCACCAACCCCACATCTGAACCCAACAGAACATGAGAATGAAAGATGTGCAGAAACTGTAGCCCTGAAAATGGTGAAGTGAAATTTGCTTCTCACCCCTGACATGGAAGTGCACCTCCCAGAACCCCCCTGGGATGAAGACTAAACAAGGGGCTGGGATATACACCACCCAACAAGTGACTGGAGCCCTCTGAAGTGACAATATGTGAATACACTTGACATTTTGGAAATGAAAGGGAAAATATCAGCCGTGCATTAGAAGTGCTGTAACAGCTCTGTACAAAGTTTATGTCAACTTCCACACATCACTTTACAGACCATAAGGAACACACCACAGCACTTCCAGGAAGGCACTTGAGTAATTCCATGAGATTGGGTCTTTTACTTTGAAACATGTTGCTTGTATAACTCCCCATGTTATAGATATAGAGAGTGCACTGTCTTCTCCAAGAAAGCAATGATCTGTATCTCTACACATGAACAAACATTCCTCATTTCAAACTAACACAGCTTCCTAGCCAGTTCTAGGAAACAGCATTAAGGGTCATGGAAAATACCCCCGACACTATTAATTCATCTTTACTTGAATGCCAAGGTTAATGAGGATGAGTAATTAAGAGTTGCTGTTTACAACTTCAGTTACAATCAAAATTTTCACACCTACCTGTAAATAATCAAATATGGACCACACGATCTAGTGACTGATGCTAAGAGCAATCTACCCAAACAAGTCACCATCACGCAAACAATTTGTTACTTTCAAGATAATGTTGGACCACTCTATCACAAATGATTCAAATGTTACTTCGAAAATACATTTTGTTTGTGAATACACAATGCCGTTTTGAAAATTAGGCAGCTGACTTTGTCTGCTGGCGATTAGGTGCCTGACTAGGGTGTGGGTTCGAACCCAACAAAAGTACTAGAATCTGTACTTTACTGAGAAAATAAAATCCCACATGTAACATATGTTACATTTTGGTTAGTTTTGGGAAACACAAAAACATCACTACCAACTCAAATTAAGCAAATAAAACACCATTATGAACATGACAAGTTAATCCTCCCTCCCCTAATAACAGATATCCCTATAACACTTTACTATTACATCTACAATATCCCTTAATATCATTCCATGCATAGATTTTTGTAAAACCATTTTTTCAATTTTTTCTTAAAATTCTTAATTAAAGTACTTAATTACACGTTACTCCAAGATCCATACACAAAACATAAACATGAGCAATTTTCACTACCGGTGGCCATAGAAGTTAGTCTCCCGTTATCCAATTGATTCCACAGGTTGATTATGCAGCAGTCGACTGATAATACCCTCGTTCATGTATCACCTTACCAACTAAACAGATAATTAACTCCACAGAATTCCACCCAAAATATTCAAACTTGTATGTAAATAGCTTAGAGGTAAAATAAACATTCGGATTCAGTTGGAAGCAATGAACTTGTAACTTGAGCACCAAGTGCGAGTATGCACAGGACAACCTTTAAGTATAAAGTTTCTCCTCAAATATGGACAACGGATNTTAGTCGCCTCTTACGACAAGCATGGGTTACTGAAGACCAATTCTAACCCTGATCTTCACGGTAGACTGGTTAATAAATGTAGTTTATCATCACAGTTTTCCCAATAGTTGCGGATCAAGTCTGATTGGGCAAATCACTCATCACAGTGTGAATTTGTTGTAGATATCTATCCCCGAGCCATATCATTGTGTCTCTTTATACATGTGAAAATATGGTGTAGAATGAAACGGCAATTTGTCCTTCAATACTTCATTAATTGAAAACATTTAACAGGTTTGGAAATGGAAATCTTCTGGACTTTTTACAGTGTATGAATACTTGCCTTGAAAAGAATCCCAATGTTTAAAAGTCAGTGGGCACTTTCCTGGCAAATGAAAACTACATCAATTATATGTTAAGACTGATCAGGACACTTTTGAATAAGTTCCTCATTCTCCACATTCTATTCACAAAACAGGTACTCCTGTAACAGGTCCAGCCTCACAACACTTAAGAGAGGCTAGAATTACAAGAGATAAATAACCACCTTCAACAAAATGCTAAATCTGACTGCAAAACATTAATAGAACAAGCTATTATTAACTAGCGACAAGCTCTAAACACAAACTGGTTGAAGGCAACACACCCATGTGAGTTGTAACACATGAAGCATGTATGATCCCACACAGAACGGTACAACGTAAGAACCATCATACTGTAACATACTGTAACATGACTAAGTGACCGTTCATAATATGGCTAGGTGAGGGAATGACCCCCCTAAAATTTATGTACAAAATAAGTGACACCCCCCTGCATGTCATGTACTATATCAATTACCCCCTCCCCTTCCCATAATTTTAAACATATTTTTATGTACAAAATTTCTGCCACCCCCCTCCCAATATGTGTGTACAAAATTGATGACCCCCACTAGCTACCCAGAACGAAATGGGTGACACCCCCCACCCCACCCTTGAAAAAACATCACCTCCACCCCCCACCCAAAAACAACAACAAAAAACAGAAATTATGAAGGGTCCCTAAGAATTGAAATGCATATCAATTCAAGAGGAAGGCATAAAGTGACATCCCTAATTCAGGCATCTCTTCTTTCAGTTGGACCTAATCTGTCTCACACTTCTGAACGACATTTTTCCCTTTCTGCAATGCTGAAGCCCTAAGTGAACCAAGTCTAGATTCCCACAGGGGCGGTGGGGTAGCGTAGTGGTTAAAGCGTTTGTTTGTCACGCCGAAGACCCGGGTTCGATACCCCACATGGGTACAATATGTGAAGCACATTTTCTGGTGTCCCCCGTCGTGATGCGGGAATATTGCTAAAAGCGGCGTATAACTAAACTCACTCACTCACTCACTAGATTCCCACAGGTTCTGAATCTCCTAGACTAAGATCTAGTCTATGAAATGAACATATTTTACAGAAAACAAGTTCATAAAATATAATCATAAAATATAATGAAAAGGAGCCCAGAGATTTTGTTTTCATTTCCTGGAACTGTGGAAATCTAGACTTGCATGGGTTTTCTTGGATATATTTTTTTCAGGGTCTGCGTAACAGACTATGAAATCTCCATTCTCACTGGGGCTCCTTCTCAGTTTAAAAGGAATTGTTTGTTTCTATCAAAATTACATATATTCAGAGGCTGAGCGTCTATGTTGGAACCACCAACCCCACATCTGAACCCAACAGAACATGAGAATGAAAGATGTGCAGAAACTGTAGCCCTGAAAATGGTGAAGTGAAATTTGCTTCTCACCCCTGACATGGAAGTGCACCTCCCAGAACCCCCCTGGGATGAAGACTAAACAAGGGGCTGGGATATACACCACCCAACAAGTGACTGGAGCCCTCTGAAGTGACAATATGTGAATACACTTGACATTTTGGAAATGAAAGGGAAAATATCAGCCGTGCATTAGAAGTGCTGTAACAGCTCTGTACAAAGTTTATGTCAACTTCCACACATCACTTTACAGACCATAAGGAACACACCACAGCACTTCCAGGAAGGCACTTGAGTAATTCCATGAGATTGGGTCTTTTACTTTGAAACATGTTGCTTGTATAACTCCCCATGTTATAGATATAGAGAGTGCACTGTCTTCTCCAAGAAAGCAATGATCTGTATCTCTACACATGAACAAACATTCCTCATTTCAAACTAACACAGCTTCCTAGCCAGTTCTAGGAAACAGCATTAAGGGTCATGGAAAATACCCCCGACACTATTAATTCATCTTTACTTGAATGCCAAGGTTAATGAGGATGAGTAATTAAGAGTTGCTGTTTACAACTTCAGTTACAATCAAAATTTTCACACCTACCTGTAAATAATCAAATATGGACCACACGATCTAGTGACTGATGCTAAGAGCAATCTACCCAAACAAGTCACCATCACGCAAACAATTTGTTACTTTCAAGATAATGTTGGACCACTCTATCACAAATGATTCAAATGTTACTTCGAAAATACATTTTGTTTGTGAATACACAATGCCGTTTTGAAAATTAGGCAGCTGACTTTGTCTGCTGGCGATTAGGTGCCTGACTAGGGTGTGGGTTCGAACCCAACAAAAGTACTAGAATCTGTACTTTACTGAGAAAATAAAATCCCACATGTAACATATGTTACATTTTGGTTAGTTTTGGGAAACACAAAAACATCACTACCAACTCAAATTAAGCAAATAAAACACCATTATGAACATGACAAGTTAATCCTCCCTCCCCTAATAACAGATATCCCTATAACACTTTACTATTACATCTACAATATCCCTTAATATCATTCCATGCATAGATTTTTGTAAAACCATTTTTTCAATTTTTTCTTAAAATTCTTAATTAAAGTACTTAATTACACGTTACTCCAAGATCCATACACAAAACATAAACATGAGCAATTTTCACTACCGGTGGCCATAGAAGTTAGTCTCCCGTTATCCAATTGATTCCACAGGTTGATTATGCAGCAGTCGACTGATAATACCCTCGTTCATGTATCACCTTACCAACTAAACAGATAATTAACTCCACAGAATTCCACCCAAAATATTCAAACTTGTATGTAAATAGCTTAGAGGTAAAATAAACATTCGGATTCAGTTGGAAGCAATGAACTTGTAACTTGAGCACCAAGTGCGAGTATGCACAGGACAACCTTTAAGTATAAAGTTTCTCCTCAAATATGGACAACGGATAAAGATCTGTTAACAATTCATGTGACTTTCCTCCAAAGGGACATCATCCTGTTAGTTATGCCTTGACACTTCGGAGTCTTCATGGGTTAAAAAAAACCCCACATTTTGTCCAAATAGTCTGCCCTTTGACTGTTGACGCTTGGTGATATCATGCGCGGAAATAAGAAGCCTTAAGTGGGATTTGTGGATAACATTAACTCATTGATAAGTGCAGAAAACAATCTGCTTCTTTTGTCTTCTGATGTTTTTTTAGATGATAAATATAGCAGGCAACTTTCTGTTAGTGCGTAATAGGTGTTTTGGTAACCTTGGTGCCACTAATCTCTGTTCCTGCAGCACAAGATGCAGTGATAGCATACTAATAATGTTAGCGCAATACGGGCCGTTTTTACATATTTTCTAACCCACTTGAGAGTGATGAATTTGTAAGTGTGTTATTCTAGTAATTGTACGGCAGGTAGGTATGTTGCAGCGTGCAGAGGTAAGCTTGGTGGCGCCATGTACAAACACGACAGAGTGGTAGTACGCAGATAGCAGTTTTTGGAATACGGACATGCAAAATACCACGCCAGACTGTCAGGAAGCTTGAAACTGGGGATGATACAGGAACTCGGAAAACTCCCACTCAAGTCTTCAAAATATTGGCAAGTCTAACTTCAGTGTCAGAAAGACTTCCTGGCACCCATACAACTCAAGGGAAGTTAAGGAGCACCTAATTTCTTCATGATAGTATAGATAATTTGTCATTTAGATACTTGATGTAATTCTTTGACAGAAAAACACGAATGATTAACTGTAGAAATGTGTGAGTTTTAATTGGTCCTTAACTCAAACTAAATGGTTAATTGGCCAAAAACATCTTCTGGTGTTGGAGACTTAATGATCATCTATGATAGATATAGGGGAGTGTTCTCTTGGTTTTCATAAGTACAAGTTTCTAAATGAAACCACAGTAAAAGACCATCCACTTCAGAGATCGTAAAGAATTTGAGATTAACTACATATAACCTCATTCTGGTTTGAAATACTAGACATGTATTCAGTGCTAGGGTTTGAGAGAAAAGTTCCTCATGCAAGCATTCAATGAAGGCAGCAGAGAAAGAAGCCTATTTCACTTGTGAATATGTTTGCACTTAGTTAAACACATCTTGTTTGTTTGTTTGTTTGTTGTTTAACAATGCACTGAAGAATATTCGATCTATATGGCATCTGTCTATAAACAATCGAGTCTGGACCCAACAATCCAGTGATCTGCATCGTGTGCATTGATCATGAGCACTGGGAACCGATGACCTCTGTCAACAAAGTCAGTGACCCTGGCCACCCGATCCCGTTAGTCGCCTCTTACAACAAGAATGGGTTGCTGAACATCAATTCTTACCCGGATCTTCACAGGTGTAAACATTTTTCAGTTAAGAGTGTTTGCATGACCACTAAGATGACTGCACCATCAGTGAAGGATCGACTATACCATTAACAGAACCTAATGGTTAGTCTGCTCAGTGCAAGTAAAGAACAGAGCATGCATGACCACCATGAATACTGAAACATGAGCACTCAGTCCGCTCAGGGCAAGTCAAGGATACTCTATCAAGAACCACCAAGAATGCTACCAAAAGAACTGTTGGACTGCTCAGAGAGCACCAAAGATGGCGTATCCATGACCACAAACAGAGCTACAGCAAGAGGGTTGGTCTGCCTAGGGCGAAAACTGTTGACCTTGGTCCATCAGGCTACCTACCACATAAAGGTCACACTTTCAATCAAGCACTTGTCAAAACATTGAGGTATTTTATCATCAGCTACTCAAATATGGCCAGACAAGCCAAGACTAGCAAAATGGCTGTGTCATTCTCTCCTCTTCATCCTGTGTGTGATGGTTGTAATTATTGCTGATCCGCTTTTGGTAAGCAATCCTAATTTTATATCTTTACGATTATTCTTTTTGAAAATGCTTGTAACCATCACATCATGGTGAGTAAAGTCATGGCAACCAAATATTGTCCTTCTATAATCATGTTAAAGATATGCCACACATAACAGTGATTAACCTTGTCATGGTCCAATGTATATAACAAATAATTCAATTGCAAATGCACTGTAACCATGTTACTCTGAATGAATGTATTTTACCTTGTAACCCATGTGATAAACATTCAGAGAGAAACAATTATGGTTGTAACATGAGTGACATGTCATTAGTTGACACATCTTTTGGAGCAAAATATACAATACGCCCTGATCTTGACGAATAATTAACTTTATCATGCCTTTTAGAAAAAATAAGTAATAATTCACTGTAAAAGGGAAAAAAAAGTTAAACATTTCAACAACAACGCCACACTGTTTAAGCCACATAGTTGTTTTTTAGACAGCATTCAGCAATATTTCAGCCATATTATGACAGCAAGTTAACATATTGTAAACTCATGTCATGGAAACAAACCTAATCTTCCTATGTTTGTAACAAGAGTGCCATGTCATTTGATGAATATTCTTTGTGAGCAATAAAATACCACACGCCCTGATTTTGACAAATGATAAAAATTATCATACCTTTTAGAAGAAATACAGTAATTATTCAATGTGACGGGAAAATATTGTTAAACATTTCATTCACAATGCCACATTGTTTACACCACGGAGTTGGTTTTTACACAGCTTCAGCCATTTCTGGTGTCCCCTGCCTTAATATTGCTGGAATATTGCTAAAAGCAATGTAAAACTAAAAACCCACTTAAGCATTCAGCAATATTTCAGCCGGGAAACAAACCCAAGCCTACAGCATGATGAGACAACACCTTAACCACAAGGCCTCTCATGGTTCCCCAAGTACACAAATACTACCACTACACATCTAGACCCCCATAAAGCAATAACCTCCAATACTCAAGGACAGTTTCTCCAAACAAACGTTCCTCTCTCAAGATGAAAGAGCATGTCTTATCTCGCCAACAAAAGCCATATCAAACACAAGCATTAGCCGAACAAAAAAAATCACTTTATGCAATGAATCCTACTTACAATGATGTTTTTTTCCGAGTTTTTTCTTTGTTGGAAAATAGAAAGAGATATTGCCGAGGTTTACATGAGTCAAGGTCGATCCCAACCCTGACCTTTCCTCCATGGCAACTACTTGCAGTGCATTACTCCCATCAAGAAAAACAATTATTGGTGGTTCGGCTGTTTCCAATTCTGAGTGAAGGGTTTTAGCTTACTGGTGTTAGGAAAAAACATTAGAAAGAGGGGTATTATGTACAAGTGTTCACCTCCCCTGGAGTTACTTCCGCCATGAAGGAAGCCAGCGGGCGAGATGAGGTAGACGTCCCATTCATGATTCCATCAACCCACTATTTGTACGGGAAACTCATGGAATATACATAAAATGTATTGTTGTAGCTGCTTTTGCCATGGAATGTAAATACATGAAGATCATCTGATTTCAATCATAAGCTTGAGGACTTCCCTTTAGGACAGGATATGTTATTTTTTAAATTCTGAATTTAGCTGGACTAATATTTATCAAATAAAATCAGCTTTGAAAACATATTACGTATCCAGAGATTATCCATTTGAGATAATCATGTGAAGAGTGTTTGTTTTGTCATGCTGCGCTATGTTTTATGCTTAATGACAGCAGCTTGCAAACTGATCAAGCCTGGACGAGAAAAACCAGTATCTGATACCATGACAAACACTTGATTGAGTGAGTGAGTGAAGCTCCAGGTTAGAATTGATCTTCCGTAACTCATGCTTGTTGTAAGAGGCGACTGATAGAAACTTGGTTGGTCAGACTCGTTGACTTGGCTGACACATGTCATTGTATACCCACTGCGTAGATTGATGCTCATGCTGTAGATCACTGGACTGTCTGGTCCAGACTTGATAATTTACAGTCCTTCGCCATATAGCTGGAATATTGCTAATTAACTCACTCACTCAACCCCCAAAAGTACAAGAATCTGTAAAAATACAGAATAAAAGCCTCCAAATAGGAATCCTTTGATTCACATATTATGCTATACTTTGAGTTCTAAACAGTGAATCTACCAACTGATATTCATATTATCGAAAGCTAGTTATGTACAGCATTCCTAGGAATTTCAGTTTGATGTTACACATCCAGTCTAGGAATAGAAACATTATACTACAGTGTCAGAGTAAGACCATGATCAGTGTGTTACAGCATGAGAGAACAAGCAGCACTTGTAAAATGATACACACTGCAGCACATACTATACTACAGTATCACAGAGACCATGATATCAATGTGTAACAAGATGAGCATACAAGATAGATTTGTACAATGTTACACACTGCCCAAAGTATGTGTGTTATGAGAGCCCACAGAACCCAGTGGTACAAGGATAGCTGTATTCTCTGCATCTGTCAGGATGGTGTAGGATGTCAATAGGAAACCCACTGATGACTCTAGACAAGCATGAAGTGCTCTCATTATGTACTGGAGGAGGTGGGACGGTGCTGTATTTCCTCCAATCATCAATTCCACATGAACAGCAAGGGAGGGGAATCGTTCATTATACCACATATCCCAGTATTGAATATAATGTCCCACTGTTGTGAACCTCAGAAACAACACACAGTTGTTAAGCTTACGCCAGCAAACACAGAACAACGTCAGTATGACTCTGCAGCGGACAGAGACCAAGCTGTGGAAGCTGTTTCTCAGCGCTGCTCACAATGAATGATTCTGATACTGACTTGTGAACCCCACCTTATTTTGATACCTTTATGTAGGAACATGTAGCTTTTGAAACTGTTAACATAGAGCCTCACAAAGGCAAAGTTAAGACCAATTCAAGCTAAGAATAGTACGTTAGCTTTGTGCTAAAAGCATTTGCTCATCAATTGAGTGAGTTCAGTTTTATACCACACTCGGCAATATTACAGTGAGTGAGTGAGTGAGTTTAGTTTTATGCCTCACTCAGCAATATTCCAGCTATATGGCGGCTGTCTGTAAGTAATCGGGTCTGGACCACACAATCCAGTGACCAACAGCATGAGCATCGATCTGTGCAATTGGGAACCAATGACATGTGTCAACCAAGTCAGCGACCACCCGATCCCCTTAGTCGCCTCTTATGACAAGCATGGGTTACTGAAGATCAATAGTCTAACCCGGACCTTCACGGGTTAGCTTAGTGCTAAAAGCATAATTGATCATCAATTGAGTGAGCGAGTTCAGTTTCATGCCACACTTGGCAATATTACAGATAAATGGAGGCGGTCTGTAAATAATCGAATCTGGAGAAACAGTGATCAATTCTCACCTGGATCTTCATGGGTACATTCGCTCATCAAACCAGTGAGGTTGATTCCCAAATTAACTATAATTTGACTTGCACATTTTTTGTGTCAATCTCCTTGATATTAATATTCTTAGAATATTGGTTAACAAATGCTGATACTCCTTCGGTCCTTCATAAGTCTAAATCTTTGACTGACTCAGCAAGTCAGGGATTCAAATGCATTTTATTCAGTGATTTGTTGAGCTAACAACCACTTCTTTGAGAGCCAGGTTATAAAAGGTCCTCAGCATATAATTGCCTTTATGAAGTGTCCAAACATCAGTGTCTTCATCAATAATCAGAGTGAGTGAGTGAGTTTAGTTTTACACCACTTGAGCAATATTCCAGCAATATCACGGCAGGGAGACACCAGAAATGGGCTTCACACATTGTACCCATATGGGAAATTAAACTTGGATCTTCAGTGCGATGAGTGAACGCTTTAACCACTAGGCTACCCCACCGACCTGTATAATCAGAGCTCGATAATACTGGTCATTGACCATAATATCAACAAATCATTAACAGGTCCAACATTAGACTGATGTGGGAGGAAACCCATAGTGATCCATGTGTTTCACACTAACAGCTTTGGTGAACTTGGTGCTCTAAAAGAAATATATAATCAGGATGAATCTGGAACTCAATTTCACTTTCATAACAATATTGCAGGCTAAAATGACGAAATTCTGCATTGCCAAATGCTGCACCTTAGGTAGACTTGCACAAGATAATAATTAATAGTTTAAATGATATTTTCTAAAAGAAAGTAAATAACAGATTGGCGGCCTTAGGGGTCCCCATATCTATCTAAAGGAGATATTTACTACACATCCATTAGCATTCAGTACAGCCTTGGAGCAAGGCTACACCTTAGGTTACTGGGAGACTTATGTGTCTCCCAGAACAATGAGAATAAATTAAATTGGAGTCATACTCAAATCTAGATGGATTTGGAAGTCTAGATTGCCTCAATGCCAAGCCAGATATTAAGGATTGTTCTGTACTCCATTTGGATTTGTATTGTAGATAAATATTTTTCAATATATTTTTTTCTGGGAATAAAAGTCAGCCTACTGGGCCACACATGGTCCTGGTTTTAACAGTGAAGATGACTTACTTATCATGGCTGTTCATTCATATAAAGGGAAAAGAATCCTGCCACTTGCAAAATCATTCACGATAACGTTCCATGTGAAAACTAACATCGTTACAAAAAGAAGCTCATTTTCAAGATAGTTTCTTTCTAAGTCTGGCTTACAGTCACCTTTAGATATAATAATGGCAGGTGTTGCAAATAATTAGCTGTGAATAATCATTTCTTTTCCCCCGATCAGACACGCCAGATAAAATTCAGGCTGCTATGACTGAAGATTCAGTTTGAGTGACAGAGCTTCGCTGGGATGTACAGATACTAGCCTGAAAATTAGGCGCAGGTATATATCTCAGAAATACACAATCACAAGTTCTCTCTCTTTAAGATGTCCATGAGTCTGTACTTAGTACATAGATTTAATAATCTAGATGTTAGAATTAACTTTCCAGTTGAAAGAACTGAAAGAAAGAAAGGGATTTTGGCTGATCCTGTTCTACTGCTACTACTAGACACACTCATGAACTACAGGAGCAAATCCCCACTTTAATATGGGAGGTGAGGTAAAATTGGGTTTAACGTCGTGCTGGAGAATATTTCGCTCATATGATGACGTGCATAGGTGTGTATGTGTATGTGTATGTGCGGCTGCTTGTACTAGCCCAGACTTAAGCTGGTTTTATT
>VKKT01000516.1:37191-48870 GCA_008038995.1 Haliotis laevigata | reverse complement strand
AAAAAAAGGTCACACATAACTGTTACAGAAACAAGATACAGATACATTTGTATCTTATAATTCATACATGAATTTTAAGGAAAAAATATTTAAATTTTGTAAATATCAACAAAATGTTTTTTTCTTAAGTATAATTATACATTATAGTTTCTTAAACAACTAATTAATGGGATGGGTAGAAAAATAACAAACAACAGATATTGTTAGGTACAGAGTATTAGTTGCCTAGTACTGTATTGACATTTACTGAATTATTTCCCATTTAGAGTTATTTTGCAATCTATTGTTCTCATTTGGAGAAATACCAATATTCCTTCACCTTGTGAAGCAAACCCAACCTGGCAATGTCTGGGTATATTTGTTTGCCAAGAAAAAAGTTCTTTGCACTAACTAATTCAACAAGGTGCTGATGCATATTTGAAACTGTAACAGCAGCAACAACAAATTATTCTGTTGTATATTTGGTTATATTTGTGCTGTAAATTTACAACTTTGGTCACATCTACCAACAGATGCTGCTTGTTCATTTGCAGTGTCATCTGGGTTGCAGCAGTATAATACATTATATTTGGGATTACACTTTTTCAGCAGTAAAGTTAAATTCATATTACATATTGAATGTAAAAAGATGCATTTTTAACTGGATTGTTTGTTTGTTTGTTGTCAGCAACATTCCAGCTACATGGTGGCAGTTTGTAAATAATCGAGTCTTGACCAGATAATCCTGTGATCAACAGCATGAGCATTGATCTACGCAATTGAGATACAATGACCTGTGTCAACTAAATCAGCGAGTCTGGTGACAAGATTCCATGAGTAGCCTTTTACGACAAACACAGGTTGCTGAAGACCAATTCTTATCCAGATTTCCATGGAAACAAACTTTATTATGATATTTCTGACAGTTATGTTGCCCAAAAAAACCTAGTGCTGACATGATCCAAAATGTTGATAATTTGTGCTTTCGCACTGTGTTGTTTAAAGGCAATTTGTCATTTGTATGCATGTGTCAAGATTTTCAGAAACATCTCAAATGAAAGATTGTATGGAGACAGTGTTCGAAATAATCGCTAGGACCAGCGCCTGTTGTTATTGTATCGGGCCGGCAGTTTAAAATATTTGCAAGCCCTTGTGGCCTTTAGTAAATTATCTGTAATTTGTTTTCTCAACTGAAGTCTTTCCCATAATTTCTTTCTGTATTAATGTTCTAGAATCATCCATGATCCATCATGTTACAATAACGTACAGTTTCACTTCCTGGTATTTCAGGGCTTTGTGCATAGGAATGTCAACACCAGTCTTTAACAAATGAAAACTTCACTCTGCGCCATAAGCTTCGCTAATTGATTTTTGTAGAAACGGTGTGAAACTGTGTACAGTGTAGCATATTTTGTTTTTATTGGTTTGACTTTAACAAAATGGGCCTGCAGATTTCATTCTGGGCCAGTAGATTATAAAGCCTGCAGGCAGTAGCAGGCCCTGATGGCCAACTAGCAAATTAAGGTATTGCACGCACTGTATGGAGATGATGTGTTTCCTGAAAATATTTTGGATATTTGCAGGTGCTGATGAGACCATACTTTTAAGTAATGGTTGTTTCTGTGACCAGTCAGCAGCAACACCAGCTTGGATGCAGTGTCTCAGTTATAATACTGGTACTTCCGGACAAAGTGTTGAAATAAGGAATAGGGCTGGGACGGGTCCAAATTTTCAGCCCGGTCACCCCACCCCTATTACCCTACCCTACCAGGATACTCATTATGTTAATTCCTGACGTCAAATTTGCAAGAAATGGCAATATATTCTTCAGCTCAGAGGCTAAAATTTCGAGTTTTTCAATATATTAACCATGTCTTCCTTAAGTGGCATTTAGAAGCTAGTATGATGAAGAGGAAAATGTTTTTATGGATGAGGCTTGATAACGGTGTTAGGATCTACACCGAAACGTCGCATCCACTCAATAATGCAATAAAGAAGTTGCTTATCCATAAAAGGATTTCCTCTTCATCTTAACCATGTATTATATTCAAAAGAAGTGACTGTAAATTATGTCAAAATCTTCAAAGACGATACAACCTTTTAATCATGAAAGAATAACATATTACATTGTTTAATACATTAGTCACATCATCATAACGGGTCCGGGTATTGAGACGGGTACCTGGGTCCAACTCATTACCAACCCGTCCTGGATATCTGGGTTACCCAGCCCAGCCCTAGTAAGGAGTGATTTGTGATCTGTTTAGACATGACATCACCATTTCAATTATATCTCCTATTCAAAATGTTAACAATTTTGAGTGAAATTTGAATAAAAAAATTAAAACAGGTTAAAAACATAAGTCCAGACATACAATTAAAAAAAAATAACAATAGGCAGTATAATTACGCATTGAATGTCTGATTTGTTCTCATGGTATTTCCAGTGTTGACTGTGCACTAAGTAAAAGAATTAGGTTTGGTTTGTTGTTTATACCGCACTCAGCAATATTCCAGCTATATGTCTGGACCAGACAACCCGGCAGTCAATAGCATAAGCATCGAACAATGCAATTGGGATACGATGACTTGTGTCAACCAAGTCAGCGAGCCTGACCACCCGATCCCATTTGTCGCCTCTTGTGACAAGCAAGGGTTGCTGAAGACCAATTCTGACCAGGATCTTCACGGGTGGTTTATGGGAAAAAAAAGAAAAAAAGGTGTCTGTTATACACAAGAAAATACAATAAAAATGAGGTTGTGTTGTACTGTTACATGGTCCTGTGTTTGAACAAGGGGCATGATATTGTGATTGTGAACCACCAGTGGCAAAAACTTTATCAGGCAGGTTAAAATCACATTAGAATACACATTGTATACCAACTTGAAGGCCACTTCATTGTTCTGTGCCAACAAGCGTTTGAACCGTTAGTGGTTTAAATCACAGCACATACGATAACAGGCCTGAAAGCAAAACTGGCAAAAACAAGTTAATTCAATTCATATGACAGCGAGTTGTTATGTACTTGAGCTTATGGGAAATACCATTCCATTCACAGGATGAGGTACAGGATAAACAGGAAGAAAGGACATCTGTAATCTGGACATCGATAAAGGAGTGTTAGATCCAAGACAAAACTTCCTTCACAGTGACCTTATCCAACCCACAACATCACACGTCCTTTCCAAGTGCTCATTTCCTTAAAAGTAGCCTCACGCATCTGTCCATGATGCTTTCCACACAACTAACTACCTTACAGCTGCTACAAAATGTTTTCCTTCAAACTAATTCATGAACATCTGCTATCTCATACTGCTCTCCTTACAATTATCTAACACAACTAAACAGAAGCATGTGGCATATCACGATCATATTGCACGCTCACTGGAACAGGTATGCCCAATTGTCTGTATCGACTGTTGCCATAGCTGTTATCAACAGAATAAATCATTTGATATCTGAATCATGAATAACCTCTGAGACATGCATGCCTCTACATCAACACTCTCCACAGACCTAATGTTGTTGCAGGCTTGTTCACAATGCTATACAATTATAGGTTTTGAAGCAGTTTTAGGTGTACAAGCAATCTGGTGATAAATATCAATTAAACATAAAACGTCAACACCTGCCGAAACATTCCATATTCCATAAAAGACAAAATTGTGTCGAAAACTTATATAAACAGATCAATGGAAATCAGTGATGACACAAGGTGTTCACAGGTCACAAAACCAATGAAATAACGTAGTGCATATTAACACTGCTTTTGGCAATAAAATATAAATATCATGGCCAGAAATGGGCCTGACCCATTCGACCAATGTAGGAAATGGAACCTGTTTTTTTTACAAATTACAAGTGAACACTTTCACCACTAGACTACTCCACCATTCCTAATAATTTTCTTATGTTATGTATACTATGTGAACACAATTCAGAAAAATATTTAGAAGGCATTCTTGAAAATAATATGATCTGTAAGAAAGACTTGTTAACACAAATATTTTCAGGTGATGTACTTTCTACTTTAGTTACCAACAAAATCACTGAAATTACAGTACTAGTACATGCCATTTTGTTAAATGAAGACAGCAGAGTTCAGCTCTACCACATCACATGAGCCTGATGAGGAATGCACCCAGTGGTGTGGGATGGTGACATTTATCTGTGAGCATGTAAATGGTGTTAACAAACCGAGAAACTTAATCAGGCAGATCTGGGATTCGAACCCACGATCACAGGTTTCTGACACATCTCACGTCAATTGGACACCTGTGTTTTCAAACAGAGTACAGATATTTGACACATCACCTGACAACAAACTTCAAAACACCTGCTTGGTGTTGACAAACCGAGAAACATAATCTAAGCTTATGTGTGATTCCATCCCATGATCAGAGAGATCAAGATTAAAAGACTCTACACTCCACAGTGGTCCTTTCACCTGGGACCAACATGCTTTCTCTCCCATTTCAAGTTACATTGGAATATGAATGCAGGATGCTAAATGTTACACATGTTTATGTGTGAAACACGTATTACAAAGAATATCCACAGGTTCAGAAAAATGTCACTTACATATTTACAAGTGAAAACTATAGATTAATTTCAGTAACCTTGGAAAATGTCAACATACTTACATCATAACAAACACCAAGTGAAAGTGTACTGGCTCAGTGGCTGATCTAGTTTCCGCAATAGACGTTTCAGAGGCCATAAGAATGAGTAAGATAGGTTTTCACTATACTTTCTCATCAGGCCAGACCAATTTTATTTCTTGTTTTACGGATCCGCCGGTCGTATTTTTTCAAGAATAAGAAAAAAAATTAAAATTAATTTTCCCCGCTCAAAAAATAAATCCTCATATTTTTATTGGCAAAAAGTGTAAACTTACAACAACAAAAAAAATTTCCCTCCTGCCTTTAGGTTTTCCTAGGACAAAAATCTGTAAAACAAGATATAAAATTGTTCTGGCCTAATGGTGCATGAGCTTGGAGGCAGCCATTTATAGTACTTCAGGGTTGTGAAAAAGATGGAAGTTTTGTAAAATTTAAAATCCATTCCCGAAAAGGCTGGAAAACAGTAACCTATCAGGATTATACGCAAAACAATCTTTTACTGAATATGCTGGACATTCTGATGTAAATCTGGCATGGGTTAAAAACAATAGTTTGTCTCCACTTCCAGAGAAAAGAAAAGTATTGATTCACAGCCCTCAAATCATATCAGCCTAAAAAACAATTCTAGCCCCCTTCCACAGCAACAGGTCAGGCCTTTAGCAAAAAATAAAGGGACACAGATTTAAGATGTAAAGCACTTTAGTGAAATTGAAATGGCACCAGTGTTTGGCCTTAATCCTGAAAAATAGCGCAGGACCGAAGGACCCATAAAAAGTTGTGGGTCCTGATCAGAATGTGTAGGCCCTATATTTTAATATGGAAATAATATTCTGAATAAAAAACTGTCGGCCCTTAGGACCAAGTGGTTTTCAATTAGATTTGACATTAATTGAGAACGCTGACTGGCACTCACAAACAAATGTAGATCTCGAGGTCGAGCCCAGCAGAGACTGGCATCGTATGGAAGTAAACTCGTCTACAGTGCTGCAATGTGGTGGCTTTAACCACTTCACTAGAAGGGTGGGCATGTTTGAGAGGAAGTCCATCATTCATAACTTTACTCCAAGGTGCTACACCTGTTCCTACTATTTGTTTTCAATCATCTTTGGAAGTTGATGTTCGAGTTTCATAACTTGCATACATTTATTTAGTATCATCTTATGAAAACCAATGCAGGGATGCACAACAAAACACCCAGTGTTTGCCAATCATACAGGAAGTCCTTCAGTTCCCATCCGATTATCATCTGTTTAGTCTGGCAACCCAAACCAAGCACCTGCACAGTGCCAATTGAAAATGACATTTCAACAAATGCCTGAAAGCAGTGCAGGTGCTTTCCAATAATACTGTTGAAGATGTGTATACAAATCGCATCTGAAAGATTGCAGCTAAGAACATAATAGCAATTAGGGTGATCTACTTTCAGTTTTGTCATTCTGCAACATTTCAAGATTCTAAAACTTACTTTTTTTTCAGTCATAATGTATTTCTTTCTATTGACATTTTGGTCTGGAGTCCACAATAAAATAGGTTTGTAATTTATTTTCTGTTCGGCTCCTGTTTCCTCTTTTTATAATGATAATGAAACTCTTTCACTTATCAACATAATATGTCAGATTTAAGCACTTCACAAGACTTTTGCAGGCTGTTAAATGTTTTGCATGTTGACAATAATCACTCACAGCCTAAAGTTGAACACCCTGAGTCTGCCTACGGAAAACATTCCATACACACGATTCAGAATATAACACTACGTCAAAATTCTTTTAAAAAGCACTTATGGAAAGCACTCTCTAAAGCAGCATTTGAAACAGACAATCTCAGTGAGCATATTCCTGGAGCTGTTGATTAGGTTAAATATTGTACTGAAAGAAGTAGCTTCATGACTTTGTGTGTTTACGCCCCTCATAAAACCTGCAATTCCTACTCTGATCTGTTTTGGTACTGCTTCAGCATGTCTGTAAATGACCCTGAGAATGGATTGCCTTCCAGTCTACACCCTCAGTAACACTGGCCTTCTCACTCACTGCACCAGAGAGGTCAAACTACAGGACAGGTGTATAGGAAGTTGGGTAGAATATGCATCTTATTATATAGTGTATGTAACCTGCTCGAACTATGCAACAAGGTGAACCAACCAGTAGCTAGGCAGGTAGAGAACTACAACTAGTGTTGGGAATTGCTTAAAATCTTATAATTGATGACTGGTTCATTACAACAGATCAATCATCGAAAATAGTTGGTTAGCGTCATTTCTGAAATTTTCCTGGTTATTTTTCTAAATAAAGAAAAATATGTAGTTCTTTGGGGGTTTTCAAAATGCATTTGTAAATTTCACATCTTTAAAGGATGGCTAGTATGTTAGGAACATAAATTTCTTGAAGTCTTTAAGATAAATTCAATCATACCATGGAACGAGCTTGTAGTGATTATGAAATGTAAATTTAATGACAGACAAAACCAGCCTTGTGAAAAATATTATTAATGCAAACAAATGTTCCAGAATTGTTTGTGTTCGATTATGAGAAAACATGATTGATTGCTTGGTCGTTTAATCACTGCAACCAATCTTCAATTATTTCAATTAATCGGACCACCACTAACTACAACATCATTTACTACTGGAAAAAATGTGTGTAACTGTTTATCCCCACTTTTAACAGTATTCCTGTTATATACCTGTTATACTGTTAGAAGTGGCATTAAGTGGTTACACACACTTTTTTCTTTGATATCATGTGACCTGAGAAGATCTGTGTTAGAACTGGTCTTCAGTGACCCATGCTTGTCGTAAGAGGCAACTAAGGGGATCGGGCAGTCAGGCTTACTGACTTGGTTGACATGTCATCGTATCCCAATTGCGTATATCGATGCTCATACTGTTGATGCCTGGATTGTCTGGTCCAGACTCAATTATTTAGAGACCACCAACATATAGCTGGAATATTGCTGAGAGCGACGTTAAACACCAACCAATCAGGGATCCAGTTATCAGCAGATCCTGCCCAGACACCCTTGTCCCCATTTAAAAATGAAACAAAAGTCAACCCCTTGTGTAAAACATCAAAATGTTAGGTCTTTTGTTAAGAAAGATTTCAGAGCTTTTGTTAAGCCACCACCTTTGTTGTCTTATTACTTCTGTTGTTCTTACATGTAATAATATATATATATGCTCTCTGCCTCATAGCATTCATCCACCTGATAAAGCATTCTCTTCCCACAGAGGTTACTCCTGTCATATCTTCTATCTTCCTACGTAACCTGTTCTTATATGGCCATATATTCCAGTTCTCATAAAATCCCCTACCAGCAAAAAATCGCAACACGAACTATCTCCCTTCTTTCTATTCAATCCGATCACGTGTTACATCGACTTAGATCTAATATGGAAGCCACCATGGAGTTAGTTGATCAACGTGCAAAGGACAGATTCGGTATTTCATGTTCAGCTAGCGCAATAGAGAGTGAAGGAATCATCAACAAGATATTTTTGTTGATGTGACACCCAAGACACTTAATGGCAAGCATGTCCGTTGTCAACGTTGGGCGATGGAGACGCCATTGATCCGGCATTACATGACTGGGTTCTGTCTGGAAGAAACGTTTGCGCATCGTGCTGAGGAAGAGGTTCTAGTTTTCCTGAAGTATACAGAAATTACTGAGACTTTGCGAATGATAACTTTTGAAACGTCGCTGATTGCACAACTAAATCTGACTGCAACCAATCACGAATCCAGAACACTCGCACCATGAAAGGGCCTTATTAGAACAGGTTACGTCGGAAGATATGACAGGTGTAACCTCTGTGGGAAGAGAATGCTGATGAAGGGGTAAGGATCAATTCCAAAACATTGTGTTCCTCTTATTGAAGAAGTTGACATCCATAAAATTTTGTTCCATGTCAAAATTATATTTATCACACATAAAGGATCTAAAAGTTTCCTTCTTTCCCCTCCGTTCCTCCTGCAGTTTCCCTATCTAATGTCAGTCCATGCTCATGGTGTTATTGCAACCCAAATGCAAACCTAGTTTGACATTAGATTTACAGCATTAGCAAAAACAGGAGCCTGCACATTATAAACAGATGCCAAAAACAACACTGATAACTTCAAATATCATCGCCTGACAGTCCTATCTTGAATTTGTCCTCCTTATGAACTCCAACAGCCTCTCTTTGAACTGCAACAGCCTCCCTTTGAACTCTCATAGCCTCATTCTGACCCAAGAATTCCATGGTAGACATTTCATAAGATATCTGCTCAAGTAACTGTGTACAGATGAAATAATGACAGATGTTTTAACTATTCACTTGCTGCTGAAATAAATGCAGACATGTGAAAGATTTTTTAAACTTTATGCCATATTTCTCTTTAGCATTAAACATAAACTTGAAGGCTGGAATTAATCAAAACACACCTGTAAAAATAGTTAATTTCATGTTATAAACTGTCAACCACAACTGTCAGTATATCTCTCTATTTGTTGATCCGTATCAGGTAACGGCATGTCAGTATTACACTTTCATTTCAACAGTGTTTATTTGTTATTTTAATCATATGTTTAAAATTCCCCGACATTTACCAATTGCTAATATCTTAACTGTATAACAATTTATAACAAATTTATAACCAACACCAAAAAATACAGAGCACATCCACAGGGATGCAGAAAATTTGGATGCTTTTTGGACATGAAAGCTGACATAATTTGGTAAACAAAACATAAATTTGCATTGCTCTGGTGCCTAAATTTTGTTGCATTGCAATTTAGTCCCCTTCATTATCAGATAACTTGAATATCACATATTAAGGTACAGAATTAACAGGTAAGTTCCAGATGTTTTCATCAGAAAGGGACCCGTGAAGGTCCGGGTTAGAATATTGATCTCCAGTAACCCATGCTTGTCGTACGAGGCAACTAACAGATGGTCAGGTTCGCTGATTTGATTGACACATGTCCTCGGTTCCCACTTGTGCAGATTGATGCTCATGCTGTTGATCACTGGATTGTCTGGTCCAGACTCAATTATTTACAGACCGCCACCATATAGCTGGAATATTGCTMAGTGCGACTTAAACCTTAACTCACTCACTCACTCATCAGAAAGGATGTTGATATCGCGAGGAAGTTGTCCCATCAAAACATGGATTTTCCCTGCATAAAAATGCATCTGACATGGGACTTTTAGACATGAAAAACATGAAAAAGTGTGTGAAAACAACCAAGCAAAAGTATGTTTTTCTAGTTTACTGAAAATGAAGAAGTTCTCTGGGTAACTTTCTATTGCACAAGACAATTTAACCAAAAGTTTGAAATATCTTCAGTTCAAAGACTAAATGTTAGCCTAAGGTGAGATCAATGTTTAGCAGTTATTACATTGGAACTGAAACAAAGACTTTTTATTAACTTTTTTTTGTTCTTACGTATCTGGGTTAGTTATCTTCAATGAGGCCTATAATGAGTGAGTGAGTGAGAGTTTAGTTTTACGCAGCACTCAGCAATATTCCAGCTATATGGAGGGGGTCTGTAAATAATCGAATCTGGAACAGACAATCCAGTGATCGACAGCATGAGCATTGATCTATGCAATTGGGATATGATGACACGTGTAAACAAAGTCAGCAAGCCTGACCACCCGATCCCGTTAGTCGCCTCTTACGACAAGCATGGATTACTGAAGATAAATTCTATCCCGGATCTTCACGGGTCGAAGCCTGTAATGAGTGAGGTATCCTGAGCAAGAGAAGTACTGTGGAAATTGAGTCTTGCAACAGTTTTCAAGCTATTTCCTGTCATCATAAACAGAAGTCATGGGATTCTGAACAATGGGGGAACCCCTTGTTCTCACTGCCAGACTGGATCATTTTCAAGGTGGCATGATTACAATACTGTGGGCTGCAGCAAACAACAAGGACAGAGGATTGCTTAAAACCAGCAAACAGGTGGTTGACAGCATGAACAACGATTACATAATCTCCCATCATCATAAATACATTTAATCCTCATTAAATTCACATCAAGGGAGGCAGTGAGTGAGTTGGGTTTTATGCCTCTTTTAGCAATATTCCAGCAATATCACAGCCGGGGACACCAGAAATGGGCTTCACATATTGTATCAATGTGGGGTCTTCAGCATAACAAGTAAAAACTTTAACCACTGGGCTACCCCATCGCTCAAATTTACAACAAACATTGGTTACTTGAGAGAAAATTCCATCAAAAATCTAAAGGGGGCATATTGATTTGACCATTCAACAAATTTCTTCCAACTCCAAATACTGTATTACTTCGGGCAATATTCCAGTGATTAAACGCAGCAAACACAGGAATATTCCTAATACCTCGGTATACCAAACTGAACACAATCTTCAGCATGATGCACAAGCATGTTAAATCGCTGGGTGTACCCACCCCAACACAGGAATATTCCTAATACCTCAGTATACCAAACTGAACACAATATTCAGCATGATCCACAAGCATGTTAAATCGCTGGGTGTACCCACCCCAACACAGGAATATTCCTAATACCTCGGTATACCAAACTGAACACAACCTTCCGCATGATGCACAAGCATGTTAAATGGTTCGGTGTACCCACCCCAACACAGGAATATTCTTAATACCTCAGTATATCAAACTGAACACAATCTTCCGCATGATGCACAAGCATGTTAAATGGCTTGGTGTACCCACCCCAACACAGGAATATTCCTAATACCCCAGTATACCAAACTGAACACAATCTTCCGCGTGATGCACAAGCATGTTAAATGGCTCGGTGTACCCGCCCCAACACAGGAATATTTCTTATACCTTCAATATACCAAACTGAACACAATCTTCCGCATGATGCACAAGCATGTTAAATCGCTTGGTGTACCCACCCCACCACCCCACATGAACTTGGCACATCCTGCACTGCACAGGAGACTGCACAGCATGCATGGTCTGTAATGCAAAGCACCTGCTGTCTGCAGCAGTGATTCACATCCATCACGTGCAACAGTTTGACTGCTGTTGGGTACAACATGTAAACCCCTGAACTATGTGCACCTACAACTTGAGTAACTCGGG
>VKKT01000515.1:371562-381808 GCA_008038995.1 Haliotis laevigata | reverse complement strand
ATTGTAAGCAAAGGGACATTGCTTACCCGCAGTCTGAAATTAAACATGTACTTGTTGCAAATAGGGAAAGGTTTCACAAAAAGTTATCTCTTAAGTCCTCTTTTCTAACACATTCCATCAAAGGCATCAAGTACACAAGTACTTAGACAATACACTCACTGTATTTAAAAGTAGAACTATGTTACCTTTAGATTTATCCCTGCTAAATTAAATTTGGAACCAAATATACAGAACAGCAAAAGAAATGCAAGTTTCGAAAAACGAAATTTCATGAAGATAAGCATTCATGCTTATTGAACATTCATGGTAAACTGATGTAATGATCCCAGATGAGATGATGTCATGCAATTTGACGTCCATACGAACCATTCCTACAAACACACCAACAGTGAAGCAAAACCAAAATTTTAGCACGTGCATTGACGGTTCTGGATGGAAAGCATGCATTTCACTCTAAGGTATTCTTTATAAAGGTTTGTGTCAAAAAACAGTTCAGTATTGACGCTAGGAGGTGTACATGCCACATAAACGATACCTCGACTAATGGCTGAGCAGAGGGGAATGGCCATTGGAAATTTGCACGGAGGTAGCTCTGCATCCGCTGTAGCTAGACAACTGGGCTGTCATCTTACCTCCATTGCACGACTTGCTCAACGTCATCTGCAAACCGGGTTTGCTGCTGATCCTCCCCGTATCGGACGGCAACGAGTGACAACTCATATGCAAGATCGGTTCAGCCGGGTCACTTATCTAAGGAACCGAACTCAAGCAGCAACTGTAACAGCAGCCTTAGTTCTTGGGTCAAGGGGAGCAGTGTCCAGTGATACAATTAGACGTCGTCTTCGTGCTGCTGGAATCCACTGTCGAAGGCCATATGTGGGGCCAATTTTGGCACGTCAACAACCCCAGCGACGTTTGCAGCCCTCACACAGCAAGGGTGTCGATAGATTATCTTGCTCAGAACAACATGAACATATTTCCATGGCCGTCTCTTTCCCGGATATTGCTCCCATTGAACATTCTGGGACGAAATTGGACGGAGGATTGGGGCAGATAGACAGCACAATTGCACAATTGGAATAGAGATTTGTGTTTGAGCGGAACCAATTGCCTCAGGCATTCTTTCAGTCTGTACTAAACTCAATGAGGCCACGTCGCACGTCCTGTGTGCAAGCTCAAGGTGGCTATACACGCGACTAAAGAGACTGTCACTTTTCGTGTTCAGGGGTATCTCCATTTGACGGACTGTGATCAATTTGAACTTATTGCAATTCAATGTCAACAGCAACTTTCAGTTGTTAAATTGACAGTGTTGTCTATAGAATAAATGATTAGACATGAGTTTGGTTGTCTTCTATTCAAAACTTGACAAAACGCCAGACTTGCGTATCTTGTGCTGTTCAGTATATGATTTTGCAGTTGTTAAAAGATTTCAAGCCATTCTTTTCAAGATTTGCAGGATGGCATGGATGTTTGCCCCTAACAATGAGCCCATTTTAAGCCTACTAATGGAATAGTATAAATAAATTATTTTGATTGTTTGGTAACAATGTTGGTTGGAATTTCTGCATTCCTGACATTGATGAACATGATGTCAGTTGAGAGATAGTTATGAAGTTTTCTGATGATGTCTTAGTCTTGTTAATGGCTCATCACCTTTGGAAATGAAATATTTGGGCCCTGAATTAAAATCAGTTACGACAGAAAAGCCTGAAAGCATATAATTTATGTATTGATATTGGCAATACAACAGGTTATGGGTGAATGGATAATTGACAAGTAATTCCTTGGCATGCAATTTGCTAACCAAGCTATATTATTGGTGGAAGATCACGCCACATGGGACACGTTTGTCAAAATGAGTCTACGTGTCTAATAATACATGACAAATTCCACATTAATAACATTAATGAAGAAACATATTCGTTGGCCATGAAAAATCCAGTCAAGTTTGTGTTATGTACATATAATTTCATAACATATATCAGCCAATCAGATTGTAGCACATTCTCACATTTACTTTGCAAAACTACTTGATGACAACTGTTTAAGTAGTTACTTGTCCACACTTGTCAAGGTTTGATTTTCCAAATTTTGGCAAATGTCTCGCCAGTGTGGCTTTCCTAAAACATTGATATGAATGCATCATGATACATGTGGATATGTGATACAAACGGAAATACTGTTTATTGTGAGTAAAAGCCTGAATCCTTCAAAGACTCCAATTACCTGAGCATTAATATAATTATGCCTGTCTGGCACTGAGCTTTAATGCAATTAAAGAGGACTGGTTTGCTCAGAGTCAGCATATTGTGCCTGCACGCCTACACACCTAGTTAGTGTAATAAACCTGCTACAGTAATCTTCATTCCACCAGGGGCGATGGGGAAGTCTAGTGGTTGAAGCATTTGCTCATCACACCTGGTTCGATGCCCCACATGAGTACAATGTGTGAAGCCCATTTCTGGTGTACCCCACTGGGATATTGCTGGAATATTGCTAAAAGCTGTGTAAAAGCAAACTCACTCACTCGCTCAGTTCATTCCACAAAATTTATTTCATTTTGAAGTTGGTTCTCTGTGACTTGTGAGTCTGTACATTGTTTAAAACACTGATTTGTTAAAGATTGAGAAAACAAGGAGCCTGAAGACACCTTTTAAAAAAACCCATTGAGGTCTGCTTTGATAGTTATTTAGGCCGGTACTGAAGAAAAACAAATCCCAATCAGAGATTATGCCTATCAAGTGCATCATCATTAAATAGAATGATTAAATACTAAATACACATAAGATTAATACACTTTGAAAATACACCCAAAATTGTCACTGAAGTACAATGCATAACAATGACAATATATGACAAACATATCACAATTAGGGCTCACAAAATGTCTTTTTAAAACAATTGTAAAAAGGATACAAAGATGATGTTATGCAAGTTAAGTGTCATCCCTGGTCTACATTATCATGTATGACTGGAAGTATTGTAACCATGGTAACACATAACCCTATCGGTAAGACAAATGAAACTGTTATCTCATGTATTTGTTTATATATTGTTTGTACCGGTACATGTGCATTATCATTGTCCTTTTCAGTGATGTTGGTATACTTTGCTGAAAATCTGAATACAATTGCTGCTGAGAAGTGGAAGTAAGTGGAAATATTACTATTATGATACAATGAATGTAATTATCATGGAATACAAGTGTCCATTGCTGCCATTAAATATTGAGCAACTGATATGTTTGGGTTACGGTTTACTGTTGTTTCCAGACATACAGATCATAAGGGAAGACATAATGGTTACACAACACCAAATGTTTTCCCATAGACTTCTAAAGTAACCTTATATTTTTTTTAAAATTATCCAGGCTATCAACAGCCATTCCATGTATACATGGGTACAGTCAGGCCTTTAAACTACAATACAACACAATTTCTGGCCAAATTGTCCAGCTCATTTTCTGAGCACAGGAAGCGGAACACATCAGCCCCAGTTCCGCACCAAATGTCACCTACTGGGAAATATCTGTACACACAATGAGCATAAGTCATGGTGATAAAAATGACAGCACTAAATACTTAAAATTGTGGTGAGTTTTAATTACTGGATGGATGTACTTTTAAAAAGCATAGACATCTTACACTAATTCATCCAATCACAGCTGTCACAAGTCTCTGTCTCTTCAGTTGTTTACATACGGTGCTCGCTCAGGGAGCATGTGATTATGATTTAGTGTAGTGGAACCTATAGGATCGTGTGGTCAGGCTCATTTAGTATGTCATTAATACCCGAAGGAGAGGATCACTGCTGAGTTGGTTAGTTCAGAGCCTGTTATACACAGGACACTGTCATGTACCTGATATATTACTGAGTGTGGTGTTAGAGGGCACCATTAAATGGGTTTTTTAATATTTCTGTAGAAATGTGATGCTTTGTTAGTAAAACTAAGTTTTTTTAAATGATATTTTGTGTACACGTCCACAGTTTGGCATAATAACTACAATTAAAATATAAAACCCTGCCATCTTTCTCAGCTTAGGGTACATCATCTAAACACAGCATTCACACAATTTGACATCCTCTAACCTGGACAAGGTACACCTTGTACAATTACAGGATCAGATGTTTAGTTTTGTATTATCTCCCTTTGAATTGGTCTCACATCTTGCTGAGAAAAATTCAGAATTTTTCCCAGTTTCTCTTATTTGCTGATTACTTATTCTAAATGTCTTCAGATTACTTGTGAATCTTGGTCATTGGTTCTTGAATTACAATACGACCCTCTCGTTCTCAACAAGAGAGATTCCCTTACCCAATCCTTGTGATACTAGATCCATGAATTTAAATATCAGTATGAAGATCTGCACATTGTTGGAGTTTGGATCTTTTAATTAAACAATACATAGCATTGCTTGAGTTTATGGTTTCTGAAACAATGTGTGTCAGTGTTAGTGAATAAATCCATTGTCACATATAAAAGAAGCTTATTTATGATAATCATTTTCAGTAATTGTTGAATACTGTGTCTAGATGTTTACAGCATCAGTAACATTGTTCATTCTTTATTTTCTTTGCAGACAGTTTTCAAAACAGCAATACTTTGACAGTGGTGGACTCTTCATATCTGTAGTGTACTCTGTCCCTCTGCTGATCAACTGTCTCGTTATTGTGGTAAGTGGGATGATAATGTGTCTTGTCATTGTTGTAAGTGGGTTGATGAACTGTCTTGTCATTGTTGTAAGTGGGGCTGGTCAACTAGCTTGTGATGGGGGTAAGTGGGTTGATGAACTGTCTTGTCATTGTTGTAAGTGGGGCTGGTCGACTAGCTTGTGATGGTGGTAAGTGGGTTGATGAACTGTCTTGTCATTGTGGTAAGTTGGGCTGGTCAACTAGCTTGTGATGGTGGTTAGTTGGATGATGAACTGTCTTGTCATTGTGGTGAGTTGGTTGATGAACTGTCTTGTCATTGTGGTAAGTGGGGCTGGTCAACTAGCTTGTGATGGTGGTAGGCTGGTTGATGAACTGTCTTGTCATTGTGGTAAGTTGGTTAATGAACTGTCTTGTCATTGTGGTAAGTGGGGCTAGTCAACTAGCTTGTGATGGTGGTAAGTTGGTTGATGAACTGTCTTGTCATTGTGGTAAGTGGGGCTGGTCAACTAGCTTGTGATGGTGGTAAGTTGGTTGATGAACTGTCTTGTCATTGTGGTAAGTGGGGCTGGTCAACTAACTTGTGATGGTGGTAAGTTGGTTGATGAACTGTCTTGTCATTGTGGTAAGTTGGGCTGGTCAACTAGTTTGTCATTGTGGTAAGTGGGGTTGGTCAACTGTCTTGTGATGGTGGTAAGTGGGGCAGGTCAACTGACTTATCATTGTGGTAAGTTGGGCTAGTCAACTTTCTTATCATTGTGGTAAGGGGGCTGATCAACTAGCTTGTAATTTGTGGTAAGTGGGGCAGGTCAACTGACTTGTCATTGTGGTAAGTGGGGCAGGTCACCTGACTTGTCATTGTGGTAAGTGGGCAGGTCAACTGTCTTGTCATTGTGGTAAGTGGGGCTAGTCAACTAGCTTGTCATTGTGGTAGGTGGAGTTGTTCATTTAGCTTGTAAATTGTGGTAAGTGGGGCTAGTCAACTAGCTTGTAAATTGTGGTAAGTGGTGCTAGTCAACTAGCTTGTCATTGTGGTAGGTGGAGCTGTTCATTTAGCTTGTAAATTGTGGTTAGCGGGCTGATCAACTGGCTTGTCATTGTGGTAAGTGGGCGGGTCAACTGTCTTGTCATTGTGGTAAGCGGGCGGGTCAACTGTCTTGTCATTGTGGTAAGCGGGCTTGTCAACTGTCTTGTTATAATGATGAATGTATAAGGAGATGGTTACTGTTGTAGATAATGTGGCTGCTGATGACAGGGACCATGATGGTGAAGATGAAGAAGATGAAACTGAAACAACAGGCCAGGAACAAACAGAAAGCAGAGGCAAAGAAGGAAGAGGAGAAGACTATAGAAGAGAAGAAAGATGACTAAGTGGAACCTGTGACCAGAGTCATTTGTCCTTACTGTGTGACATCTGGGTGTTTCTTATTGGTGATATGTGTGTCCCATTCTGGCCCTTCTTCATCATCCAATGGCATGGGACAGAGCAACAAGATTGGGGTCATGACTCACTGACACGAAGGTGGTCTGTGGATGATTTCTATGACATCCAGACATCTTCTGTGGACCTTAGTAGTCCTTGTAACAAGGCTACATTACCCAATTGACCCTTTGACATGGGAAGAGATGATGTGATGTGAGAGGGTGACTGCCTTTGTCTCACCTACACATGGAGTTACCTGCTCATATCTTCAGTGGTGACATGTACAATGACATGTACAGAACCTTCTCAGATCAAAGGAACAATACTTGTTGATCACTACACAGGTGGCACAGATCCATTGTGTAAAGTGTATTTTGTACTCTGTGATGCAACTCTGGACACTTGTTGTGAGGAGCATGATGGAGGGATACTATCCACACGCAGGGAGTTTATTGAGGGAATTATTGTATGTTTTGCAAAGACATTACCTTTTTAATGCCTGGTTGACTTATTGCATTGTGTTTGATACTGAGTGCAGCTGTCTTTAATGATACTGAAATATGGAATTATGTGTGGGTGTATGAGTTACTCTTGATGATATGGATATGTGAGAGGGAATGCAGACATTGCACAGATGTTGGGCGAGTGTGAGTGTATATGCGATATGTGGGTTGTACAGTGTTGGAGCTACTTATCAGAGTGGTGATTGTGTCCTTCCTGCAAGGGACCACCCTGATATGTATATTGTGTTGGGTATCACAGTTGTTTACATCAATAAATTATACAAGTTATTGTAGTTGTATATTACTTTTTTGCCAGTTCCAACAATACTGTCTCTACATTCAGTTTCAAAGCTGACTAAGATCATCATCAGGGTCAGTTTCCCTTCTACCTGCCTGTGTCAGGACGTGGCAGTGTGAGAATAGCAACTGTATAGAGTGTGCAGTTGCATATGTAGCTCAACATTTCAAGCTGACAGGTTTTTTGTTGTTAATTGTTTTGATTGGTTGGGTTGGGGTGTTGGATGCGAGGGGTCTTGTTTAATCTATTTAGTTCTAATCTGTTCTTACTTAACAGACAGACAGACTGACAGATAGACAGGTTTCTTATATAAATGTGGCCATGAGGCCATTAGTACAAAATGACGATTTGGATTAAAGTTTTACAGAACGCATGGACATGATTTTGTTTACAAAAATTGCTTGATGGAGTATGAGGTGAGGTGAGGTGAAATTGGGTTTAACGTCGTGCTTGAGAATATTTCGCTCATATGACGACGTGCATGCGTGTGTATGTGCGGCTACTTGTACTAGCCCAGACTGATGCTGGTTTTATAGTGCTAGCCCACTGGCTAATAATATCGATAATCTGAAATATCGTCGATGGGAATCATTATCAACGTTAATCGATATGAACATTGTGTAATCAGTAATATTGTAAATGAACAGTTACTGTTATGATGAAATAATGTTTAAATTTTCTCAGAAATTACACAAAGTTAGTTCTTTATTTATAGGGTGCTCCCAAGGTGTGTTCACAATGTGTTTTGTTGGTAACCCAAGCCTAAATATGTCACCACCACTCACCGCGTGTTAAATGTGTTGATTTCTTTCAGATTTTAGTCACTTTTCCTCAAAGTCACTTCTCTGATACTTATTGATAATCAATTTCTTTAACGATTATGAGTCTCTGATTGATATGGATAGCCAGTTCTACTCAAGACATCATAAAATATGTTTCAAAGAGACATTCTTCTTGTCAGAATCCAATGTATAAATGGCTGACATATACGGATGTTTGTAATACATTTCTTTATACTTGTATGAATAGCCCTATACTAAGAGGGACTTAGTTACGTATGAGCGACCATCACCGTCTCTGTGGTGTAGTGGTTAGAGCTTAAAGTCCGTGATCTATCCTTGACAAAAGGATGATATTCACCTGACCAGTGTACACGATCTCAAGGTGCACAAATGAATCATCTTGCTAACGGTTATGAAAGTCATGGTCACAATAAAGTCACTCACAGACTAACGCTTAGTCCCTGAACATATAGTATTTTGATAGTAACAAATAAACCCATTTAATTTGAAAAGGAGACCCGGAGAGATGGGAGATTCAGGGACCCGAACCTGGGGAAATCTAGACTTGCTTCATTTAGGGCTTTAGCATTGCAGGGAGGGCCAGGCGGTAGAGAAAATAATGTGGCTCAGGGACTGTGAGACAGACCAAGTCGCTCATTACAGCATAAAATAGATCCATAAAGTACTTGCTTATTCATGAACGCGCACTCAACCCTATGGCCGTTGTTTACAAATAATGGGGTCAGGCAAGACATTCCTTGATACACATCATTCAACTGCTATTATAAAAAATATGTTGGTTTTCTCGCCCATTGGTGAAACATAGAAATGAATGCGGACATGTCATTTTACTCTTCGTCCATGAATATATATAATTGTGTAACAAATAATCCCATGTAAATTGTAAAGGAGCCCCAGTAAGAAGGGGATTCATACCTGAGGAAATCTAACTTGCTTCATTTAGGGCTTCAGCATTGCAAGGAGAGCTAGGCATAAGGGAAAATTATGCGGATCAGGGACTGTTTTAGGCAGTTAAACGGGTATTTTGTCACTTATCACACGCTCACGACGACAGGGAGACGAAGCTTACGCATAATCGCGGATTGTTCGTACCTGTCCAGTACGTGGCTATGAATAATGACACCTGTAAACGAGTCAGCTGTAGAAAGAAAGTTTAACAGAGTGAAAATTTAAGTTTTTTTAAATATTTTAATACTACAGTGCGAATATATGTAGATGCGACTCGCATACCTTACGAACAAAAATACCGACATCTATAACACTGCGTTGATGAAAAAAAGCCATTGTTCGTTTTTGTAATGCGACCCGCTTTTTCATTAATATTATGAAGGCTCTCTGTGGGTAACATAAGGTAATAACTGAGCCATATCTGCGTGGTGTCACAGCTGTGCATAATATCCAGATAGTGAACAAAAACATGACCTAAATACCCATGCACGGTTTATCTGACGATATCTTTTTCATGAACCAGAATAGCCAGAAATAATATAGCGCAAGTAACTCTGTTACGAAAAAGGTACAGTCTTGCATGTTGAACCTCTCCTAACAGCGACAAATGATGATGATCAGTTTAAGGATGCGGCGTACCCTGGCTGTAGCTGTGATAGTAAGTATATTATATCAGTATTTTATTGATGTAGCCAGCCGGATGAACGATGGTTGCGATGGATGCAGTACAAACACCCGTTCGTCATGAAACTATGTGCTATGACTCAATATCCAATTTGTTTCCTAATCACTGTTCATCGTAGATTTTATTGTAAAACTTGAAAGGTCGTTTTTATTTTGTTTTAAAGTTAACTCAAGTATTCGAATACACCTTTCTTACCTGTCACCATGTGTGTATAGGTTCTGTAGAAAAGACCATCTAACGCGAACCCCCTAACGTTTGTGTGTGGCAAAGGGCCTGTATTTTGTTCTGCATGGTCGTATGCTGAATAAACGCGTTCGTGGTCTAGTGAAGAAAACGTCCACACGGAGAGCAGAACATCAGTGGTTCAAGCGCCTAGCGGCGTTATACTTATCCGTGTTAATTATGTAGCGTTTGTGATCAGCACGGTTTACAAGATGGCGTGCAACTCTGACCTCAATCAGAACAATGGGGAAGCATTTGAGATGGGTAGCAAACATTACAGTTCCGTTGGTACTATTTTTCTTACATCGATTAGGTTTGAGTTATATTGTGAAAGAGGACACCGTCGTTAAGACCTGTGGGTAACCATTCCTTTCAAGATTCCGTTGCTGACTCTTCCGGCGTCGTCAACGAGTACCACAACGTCAGATTCTACGCTGATGCAGCCCCTAGACATTTCCAGTGCGGAGACTGTAGCCTTGTCCGAGGACGCAAGTGAAGTGACGGACCTTGGTGCTGTCACCTGCTTCGATAGATCTGCAAGTTCTGCATTGGACATCAGGTGTCCGACGTGCTCCATCTTGTCTGTCAATCCTAGCTTCGCTGGATTTACTTTGTTGAAGATGCCTGGAAATCTTGGTAAATTTATGTTTCCTTTTATTCTTCAGGGTCGTAGGTAGCCCGGAGGGGTAAGGGGGCAGTTGCCACCACCCC
>VKKT01000515.1:329219-340170 GCA_008038995.1 Haliotis laevigata | reverse complement strand
CGAACCCGGGTCTTCGGCGTGACGAGCGAAGGCTTTAACCACTAGGCTACCCCACCGCCCCCCTTCCCCGATAAAAACTGGGGCAACATGACAGTTATCTGGCAGAATCTCTGCTGAGTTGTTAAATTTATACTCGTGTTACGTGTGTATGTTCAATCTCAAGCATCTCTCTGTGTATATGAACTAGTTCTGCAACTTGAAATATTCTTCAGCCAGCCGAGTATAAATGACAGTGTATGATCCAAAGTGTAATATGTTATCGGCGAAATCTGAGATAATGCTCCATAAGGTTTGCAAAGCTTGAGCTGATATTGGAAAACGGTTATTGTAGAGTTTGAACGTATTGTAATTGAATTGTGCCTCATAACAGCCACAGAACAAGAATGAGTTCCAATGCTGATGCCTTCCTTTGATGACATTAACATACATATGAAGGTATCTTTCTCATCTTTTATGAAGACTCTTTTGACCATAACCACGCCTTCATTTACCCAAGTTCATATGTGAATGAATGAATGAATGAATGGACGGATGAATGAATGAATGAATGAATGAATGAATCGATGGATGGATGGATGGATGAATGAATGAATGAACCTTACTTCATGAAAGTACTTAACACTAACTCCTCAATTTTCAGTGACGGTGACCTTGGATGCTCGGACTGGGACAGTGGGTAGTTTGGTGTACGACGTTCAAGTGACCGACAACGAAACCGATCCAATTACATATGTGATGACCGTCGACCCATCCACAGTCGACTACTTCCAGATCAGCCAGCGTAAGTATATCAAATAAACGGGAATATCTATCTTCTCAATTTTTGTAATATCCATTTTCCTTAGAGCAATTCGAGGAATAGTCACACCACGATGAACATTATTACTTAACCTTTTGGTTTAGCGACTATAAACACATTAACACAAATAAAGATTCATAATAGTTTTGCAAAATTAATGAAAACCAAACAAAACCTTCATAACAGTAAATGGGATCTAAATTATTCAAGGAAACGAGTATGGAAATGTTTAAATGTGTCCCTGGCAATAATGTTACATCTGACAGCGGAAGGGCTAGTCGTTAAGTCAGAAAGTAACCAGCACTATTATCAATTGAAAATTCGAAACTTTATTTCTTTTTGAGAATCATATTACTGCGGGTTAATGTAAATGGATCCCTCAATTTCTGTCGGCAGAAGATGGAGTCATTACCGCAGCCAAACACTTGCTAACGGCAACCGTGACCCCTGTGACACTCAGGGTCAACGTCAGCGACGGCAAACACACTGTAGGCCCCCTTACCATCACTGTCAACATTCAAAGTAAGTAAAGGATCAGGGGCAATAAGAATGTTCAAACCCTATCTTCATTCAAGTAGGGTTCTACAACAAACCTGTGGTAGCGTGGACATGTATATAGGTCATCTTTCCCCAGAGGATGGAAAATGACTTCAATAGACTTCAAGACTTAGTCGTCAACGTTAATTTTGCTACCCACGCAGAAAGACGTCACGTCAGGGAAGACATACCAATATTTGCAGATTCGTGAACAAGAATTGTCCTACGTTACACAGGGCTCTATGCAGTAGAGGATAAACATACGCAATTTTCCTATGATCGCTAACTGGTGGTCAATGACTTAAAATCTAACATAGCATCGGCAATATTACAGCCATTTAGCGTTGATAACATGCTAATCATTTTAACCCTTCTGTTGACAAAGGACAGAAAATAGCCAATCAAGTATATCAGTATCAAATACATAAAAACAGACTATAGACTAACGACAACGAACGCTAGACAATATTATCAAAAGGGACTTAGTGTACCTATACATCAGGCGCGGTAGTCTTGATGCAGTTCGCAGGAACTCGCAGGCTATCTAACCTAAGAAATGATGAAAAGCGCTACGTCTTAATGAGCTTGTTATCAATTGTTATGCACTCGTGCAATGTATTGATAACAGCTTTTAATGATTTTGCATTGCCACCAGACTTAAACACTCGCCCGAGTGTACAGAACCTCCCCCTCAACGTCACACTCAACGAAGACGCACCGGCCGGGACATTGATTGCCACACTGACATTATCGGACCCCGACATTTTCCAGACATTGAGTCCTGTCTTCACAGTGGATCCTGTGGCGGAAGCCTCCAAGTTCGTCTATCAGGCCGGAAGTGAGTATTTTGTCCAAAATAAATATGTATAACCGCACATTGGTACATCGTCCGGCCAAGCAGGTTGGTTGGTAGGTTTGTTGTTTAAAGCCGCACTCGGCAATATTCCAGTTATAGCGGCAGCCTGTAAATAATCGAGTCTGGACCCGACAATCCAGTGATCAACAGCATGGGATACTCAATTGGGATACGATGACATGTGTCAAGCAGGTCAGTGAACTGACCACCCGATCCCGTTAGTCGCCTCTTCCGACAAGCATGGATTGCTGAATATCAATTCTCACCCGGGCCTTCACGGGTTGGATACAGCAGGGCAGTTCTTAACAATAACAGAAGCATATGGAACTAATTGTTCATTCATGACCGAGATCTTGATCCTGCATGGATTGGAAGTGACTAGGATCCGCTCACCATGTACGATCTGTGCCATATTTCCTCTGGAATTAAACTGACACATCATGACATACATGAAAGCAACCGTTTTCAAAATCATAAGATGTGTCTGCCTCCGTACGATTCCGACTGAATGATGTCCTGTAATCTGTGTCAAGTAAGGATGGTATCTGAAATACTGTTCGTGAAATCGGTAATTATGAATTTCTGAATCTATGTCGTCTTGGCTTTGGGCCTGTTGTTGCCAAGAACGAGTTCGTTTATCAACATGGAAACTGTCCGTTTCCTTACGGTGAATGGCGTAAATTGATTGTGGCATGTAGAACCACTATTCCAGTCGCTACTATTCGTGTAGCCTCTTCCAACATACACACCATGCAATATCTGATGCAATTGTACGTGTCACCATCTCGTGCAATGGAGGAAAATAGTTTTTAAGGAAAATATTGGTATGTGTTGGGCTCTCCTCTGATCTCTACTGAATCCTCCTGCAACCCATGTCCGCCTTTGGTATTGAGGCATCTGTATAGAGTATGATATTCGTAACAAGAGATGGGTCCAAATGGTCCCGAGACCACATCCAAGAATTCACGAACAATGTGGGAGATATTGCTGAATCGAGATAGCACCTGGATATTGTTCTGCTTTCAATATGATCAAAAGGAATATGCACAGGAAGACGAGTGGTTTCTTGCTGGAAAAGGAATGTCTATAGTGTCGAATGGTTTCTCCTAAATATACTGAGGGGAAAAAATCACATGAAGTGATCACATGAAGGCACAAATGTTCCTTTTTTCAGGTTTCTTCACAAGCTGTGCGATACAAGGCTTGTGAAGAAACCTTGGAAAAATATTTTACCTTATTTTTGTCCCTCAGGATATAAACAGAAAAACAAAGTGGAGGGTACGACTTCGACTTGATGATAAGCATGAGCTTATGAATAGCAATCAAACAGTGATGATGCCACATGTTCGTGAAAAGGTGAGCGTATCCAACCAACCATACTCACATGCAAAGGCCAGTCAGGTGTTCACCTGAATAAATCTCTGTAACACATGGTGCAATTTAAGATAGCACATTGCATAGGACATCATTTTTTGTCACTGTTGCGTCAAATTTTGAAATAGACTTCGAATGTTGCAAATTGCAACCTTGATCGAACGACCTCTGAGCAAGAGCCGCATAGTGCTCATCAAAATCCTGGTAGAAAGGGTGTACTCGATTGTACTAAAAAGAACTACGCATCAAAGGCTGGCTTTGACGTGATATTGCTCGACATAAAGGGAAAGTTGACAACTGTTGTCATCCCTCTTATCGAGAGACTCATGGAAAGGCTGTTTGTCTCTCTAAATATTCATGCATTGATCTAAATATGAAGTGCTCTCACTGGTCTTGTAAAGTTCGGGACAGTTAGTAGACAGGTGCGAGCTACTGTTGTGATAATAAAGTGCCCCTCTACATCAGGAAACCCTGATATTATACTCCAGGAATACGCACAAGCCAATTTTTAAATACCCTGCAGACAATAAAATGCTATCATCTATAATCTATACTACATTCACTGTGTGTATGGAAAAATGCTGCTTAAAGTCCTACCATTAGTTGAAGAAAATATAACAAAATGGTTCCTAGAAAATGTGAATGTGAAAATAGAAATGATATACCTTGTGAAGTAACTGTCTTTATGGTTCCAGCCAGACAAGTCCGGTTAAATGCAGTTACAACTGGTGCAACTCTCCTGGACGCTGAGTCTGTCAGTACCCTTAACCTCTCGTTCGCCCTCTTCGACGGCTTCCTCCCCTCCGTCAACGCTTACATCTTCCTCACTGTTGCCAATGTGAACGAACCGCCGTTCTTCAGCCGACCTATTCATTACTGCACGTTGTTGGAAGGCAATGTAAGTACATCTCAGTACATTCACTAAATTGATTATGCTGACCAAACCCCCTAAAAATACGAACATACGTAACGATATTTGAGTGAACCATTATCTCTGGACCTCAAGAGATCAACGCTGTCCAAAACTTGGAAGTTGACGTGACATACAAATTGGCACAATTCTGCAGCTAAGACAGCCATGTTTTCTAATCCTTTTCTAAACTAAGTATGTATTTTCAACCAGAATTGCTATCGAAGTCCGTTAACTGTTAAATGATCTCCACAACAGTTTATCATATTATAATGAGAGGTGGTTGGTCATTACAGCAATTCGGCTCTACGTGTGCTCTCAGTCTGACAATTAGAGATCCGGAAGGGGACATCATTCTGTCCCCAACACTCAATGCCGCAAACAACAGCAATCTCTTTTTCCTGGAGAACGACAACCTCAGAATCAGTAACAACTACGTCGTCGACCGTGCCACCTTCCCCTCAGCAGCAACGTTGACAATAGAGGTAGCGGACGACAAAGGGGCAACAGGGTCTTCACTTATCCAGGTGACGGTGTTAGACCAGAACACCCAGACACCAGACTTTGGGGGCAGTGCCACGTCTGTCGTAATTACTCAGAACGTGCTGACGCCGCCTACAACGCTGGCAACGATCACCGCTACCGACGCCGACCTAACCTCTCCCAACAATGACGTCACCTTACGCCTCCAAAGTAGCATAAATCTAGGAAGCAACGTTATATTCAGTAATGACGGTCGGGTAACATATCTGAACCGTTTCGCTGCAAACAAAGACTGCTCTGATTGTAGACTGGAAATTATAGCGTTTGATGGAGGAAGTCCAGCCCGTACCGCAACAACAACATACTACGTGAGCTTCGTCACTACAACAACTACTACTACTACTACAACGACCACCACTACAACGACCACGACAACCACAACCACAACGACAATAGCTCCTGCAGTTTCTTCCTCTGACGTATTTTCGACTACAGCTGGAGCGGCACTGCTGGGTGTTCTGATCGCGCTGCTGGTTCTTCTGCTGCTGTTGTTAATTGGCTACTTCCTGTATAGGTACTGTACATACGGTACATGCTGCGGCCCAACTGGACCCAATGGATCCGGTGCGATATGTGGAGCTGGTGGACCGAACGGTCCGGGAGGAGGAGGAGGAGGTGGCGGGGGGATGTGTGGAAACTGTTGTGGCGGACCGTCGTGAGTTCAAACTGTTGTTTTGTACCACATATATGCAAGAGATATATGATATATGTAAAATATATATATCAGTTCTTAAAATTATTTCTCACAAGACGTTAACGATGACCCAGCTACCATAATAATAATCGTCACATATCTTTTAAATTTTTTATGTGGTTATATTTATCATAACACGAATAGAATAGAAGATATCGAAGAGCATGTCAAAAGAAAAAACAAACAAAAAGACCCCAAACAAACACAGTTATAATTGATTGATTTTTTAAAGAATTCGATAAAGATCAACCATATTTTTCATCAGGGAACCAAATCAAGTGAGACCCAGACCTGAGGCCCCAGACTATGGCCAGTAAGTAAGCGTAACACAAACGTGAAGGAATGATTTCACCATCGCGACAGCATGTTGAGTACTATTGTTACGGTATTAGAGGCGTTGATACCAGCTTCATTCCACGACTTTCATTCACCATGCGTACAGAATATATAACATCAGTGTAAATATACCAAGCTATCAAAGATGTATGAATCCAGCACCAAAAAGCATTGATGACATTGGTTTTCGCAAAAAGGAGGTCCTGCCCTTCTAGTAGCATCTGCCCTTCACACAATTTGCCTTAGATAATATCCTGACGCCACACGGTAGTACACTAGTCAGGGGAGCTAAAACGCCAGACAATCAAGTGATCGCTGAAGCAGAAACTCCTCACGACTACTGTGTAGAGGTGCAGAGGTTCCAAATCTTATAAATAAGGCTCTGTACCGTTCGATCGAATCTAGTATAATTACTTGACTGAAATTGAGAGAAATGAATACGATCATTAACCGGAGTAATTTGGTGTTTGGTGTAATTCTGGAAATATTTTGCAAATGAAGAACCTTGTTAAATATTGTATACCGTTATTTTTATTCCTGTGTATTTTTTTATGTGATGATAACTTTGGCACCTGCATCCTCTTGCATTATGTCGAAATACAGTGTACCTCGATTAACTACAGATGTACCATACTCTGTTCATCTAGGATAAGGACGCCGCCAGAAGGTGTCCGAAACAACGTGTACCAAGCATCTGGCGATTACAAGGATGACTTCTGGCATACGAGTGAGTGAATGCTGGCGTATGGTCACGTCAATTCTTCATTTTCTTTCATTTTTACGTCTTTGGATAATACAATAATACTTCTCAGAGACAAACCTCTCATTTCGTCACTATCAGTCAGCTACCCCAGGCACCCGTTGCTAGTACTGTTGGATTACAACTAACTGTAGTTGTTAGGGAAGCTAACACATCCAGCCCCTGTTCATAACCAACCAACGACCTTCTGATGGTAATAATAATACTTATTATATATGTACTGTGGCCCGGCCATTTCCAGTTTAAGGCCTTAACGCCCCGTAACACACATGCCCTGTGTAGTGTTTTCTGGGTTATTTGATATATTTTGTTTGATGATTCAGATGACGGCTACATCGACAACCGACCACGGTCTATCAAGTCCGTACGTATCGGAGGATTCTCTCCATCCGGAAACCAGAGGTCGCTCCCGTCTAATCGACCATATTAATTATGTATACGTTGCTCAACGGGGTTTTGAAATCTAAACTGTTCTGTTTGTAGAAATTCGTTTTTCTTCTTATTTATGCTGTTTTGATGTTCCGCGTCTGTGATGGTACTTTATACCTGTATGACAAAGCCTTTCTGAATGAGGAATTTGAATTCTTGTGCCTGCTCGACAATTCACGCGTCATCAATGCGTACAATGAGCCTGGCTGGTGTAATGTTCATTCTTACAAATGTAGACTATATTGGAAACACGTCAGAAAGGTATTGAGTATTTTCTGTTAGTCAGCCGGACCTTCTCTTCAATAAAGTGTTGAATTAGGGTTCATTGTCTTGAAAATGGGCATGCTCGTCATATATTATTGTAGAAGTTATTGGACATGTGTTCCTTGCACAAAATTGTGTTTGGGACAAGTGGAATCAATATCACTTGGATTCTCAAAAACTCACTTGCAATCTCACTTCATTTTCCAGCTTTATACACCTCTAACTCACATGACCAAAGTCATAACATATTTCATCTGTGGGGCCGTTTGTTCCGATGTTGCCACAGCAACAGCCATATGTTTATCTTCATAGGCTCAGGACAATTTTGTAATAGGAATAGTCCGTTTATTTGGCGCTCATATCCAGGCACATTGCCTGCTCACGGTGCTACGTACAATTTGTCAAAAATGAGAGCGAATACCATCTGCTAATTAGTTAGAAAACAAATATATGAAACTCTTGACTTTACTGAGTGCATCTATGTAAGATTTTTGGGAAGACTGTCAAACAATTGCAAGTTGTTGGTATCCCCAAGCCCTGACAGTAATCAATGTACACATACTATTTATTTGGTTGAAATCGTACACTTCTTTGGGCAGGTATGTTCTGTGGGTATGGAGAGTTTCTGTCGCTTTTATTTAAATATGCCCATGCCAATAATAGTTGTGACGCCCTTCAATTTTATTCATAGGCTGGGGAGAGACAACCATTATTGGCATGAGTTAAATCATGTGTTTCTAGAGAACATTTAACATTTGAGCATCATCAAAATGCGTGAACCAAGATGATTAGGAAGAGTTACCTTCCCGCATATGACATATACGTAAACATGGTCTAAAAATGAATGTAACTTTTATCTTAATCTATAACTATTATGGTGATTAAAAGGACGTTTTGCCTAAACTATATTGTAAATATACAAGTCAGATGAAGCTTTCAAAAGCTATTATCTTGACTTTGTGATAAATACTCTAAGGCAAACAATGTAAATGCAGGGTAACCTTGATGGATAGAATTTGTGTGTATAAATGTTTGGAAACATCATGAAAATGGCCAGTGGTTCTCATAGAAAACAGAACGTGTTAATAGTCACATTACTCYCTCGCTACTTAAATAAAAGTAATACTGATATGATTCGTTTCATATTTAGAAATAACACCTAAAAAACCCATGACATCCCCAATACAGAACATAATATGTGCAGTTACAAACAATGCGATATCTTGCGGTGCCATCCCAGTATAACCATGAATCATTATTACGGACGGATACAATGTCTCCGTTGTCTTTGGATAAAGCTTCTGATCGTTGAGCGTACTTATAAGGACGGGGTTCTTTTCTCGGCAGCGTCATATCAAAAGATGGTTATTACAATGTTTAGAACTAGGCTTGTAGAAGATAAGACAAGGACTGGTCGGCTTGGAGTCAAATATAGTGTCTGGTCTTAACGACATACCCCTACAAACCCACCTGTGTGTTTTCACATCCTTCCAGGTCGGACTTACAGGACCTAACCATCCATGTTAAACTAGTATTTCAGTGGTATTGAGGGCAAAATGCAAGGACTCATCCGATGCGTCTGAGTGGGATATCTATGATAAAGTGGGATATATTGAGCAAGCACTAGTTGCCTGGATATGTGGGCTATATGAATATCATTTAATAATAAACAGATATCTACGTGGTCAAGGAGAACCACGCACACACGAGAACAACCGATCCATGTAAAATTAACGAAATGCACTCCTAATGCAGCAGAATTTATTCCCAGTTTATGTAACGATTACATCATTTTTGTCACAAACTATAGACCTAATATTCACATTTTAACTACGGTTAGTAAGTAACACTTGCCAGACGAATATTCGTTGTCTTCCCGGATAAATGTTAAGTTCATGAACTTGCACAAATCTTTGTAACGGAGAGTCACTAAAATCTGCATTAACTGTAAATTGATGATGTCCATAGGTTTGCAATGGCGAGCAGAAAAAGCGTGACCTTTGGATTTAGAAACAGGTCTTCCTCTGGAATGTCCAGGTAGATCTCACAGAAATTAACTGCAAGTGATGATGTTGGTAGGTTTGCAATTGCGAGTAGAAAACGTGTAACCTTTAGAATTGGGACACTTGTCTGCCTCTGGGACTTCCAAGTAGCTTTCATTACTTATGTGGCAGGCGGTGAGCATTTTCATCATCTTGTAACCCATCTCAATGGAGACACACAAGAAGTCTGTTTGAGCTATACACAGTTCCCGGCACTGTTGCTCTCGAAGGTTCAATTTTATTACGTTGTTGTGTCCGTTGTTCGACAGACGCTTGTACACAGAGAAGTGCGTACCATATTCTCGACATCCTGTATCGGGAAACAAAGATTGAGATGTGGTTTACAGTATTCATAATTTCCTGTAATTATGTGACAAGGAGGCCCGAACTTATTCACTTATTAGTATTTGGTTAAACTGAAGCCCAGATACATTGTCACCGGCAACAACCGACACAATGAAGGTTAATATAGAATTTCAACCAACTACCATTAAATCATAACAAAAACATAATAACGATATTTTAGTTCCAGAACAAGCAGGTTTCTGAAAAGGGTTCCAGACAATTGATAACATTTTCATATTTGATTATTGTTACTAGATATAAATCTCTGTATAAGGGTAAACTCTACTTTGCCTATATTGATCTTATGAGTGGTTTGTTGTATACTCTGTGGGTTAATGGTTATCTGGGCTGTGGTAAAAAGTGTTTCGTTTAATCAGCAATATGTATTCAATGGTTATATCTTGTGTCTCTCTTCGGATGTTAATTTGGTGTAAGGCAGGGTTGTCAGATGTCACCGTTTTTGTTTTCTTTGTATATAAATGATATTATTGACTTCATAGGAGATGATGGGCAGTGTATTTGGTATAGAGTATTAAATGTTTTCATGTTGCTGTTTGCAGATGGTAGCAGATGGTAACATTATTGGCCTACAGAGAAGATTGGATAAGTTAGCAGTTTATTGTAATACATAGCAGCTGGTGGTTAATGCAGATAAAACCAAGGCAATGGTATTCCGTCGAGTTGGCAGATTGAAGCATTATGAAACGTTTTATTTTAAATCAAATTAGAAGTTCATCTTACAAATACTCGGGGGTTCATTTTTCCAGTTCAGGATCTTCTCAAGTTACGCAGGCAATGCTTTCAGAGCAGGCTTTAAAGGTTATCCGTTCATAAATCCTCTGTTTCAGCGCATGTTGTGCGAGGCGAATGTGGAAGGTATCCATTTTGTATATTTATACCACCAAAAGGTCTATCAAATATTGGTGTAAAATATTAAAAAGCGATATGTAAAGAAATGTTATAACATGCTTGTACAAATAGAAAGTAATGGTTGCAACAGCTGGGCATCTAGGATAAAGCATACATTAGAAGTCTATGGATTTGGATTTGTTTGGCAAGAAC
>VKKT01000515.1:279990-291530 GCA_008038995.1 Haliotis laevigata | reverse complement strand
ACGTTCTGTAGCCAAAGGATTTTAGTCTGTAGGAAGGAACAGTGAGTGAGTTGCTATCACTGGAGCGAAGTTGTCGAGCTGGTACATATGGAGTAAGTCACTAAAGTAGTCAGGGCTGTTGTTGTTGAGACATATGTATGTAATGCAGAGCACCTTGAACTGTATTCTGGCTCTGATGGTCAACCAGTGAAGCTCTCTAAGGATGGGTGACATATGCGCATACTTCCTGGTTTKGGTAATGATCCTAGCCGCTGTGTTTTGGACCATTTGTAGTCCGGATAGATGTCTAACATATAAACGGGCTACTCACGTGAATCCTTTCTCCTCGATGAGATCGATGCTCACGATGTTGGCGAGTGAATCGTCTGGTCCAAATTCGATTATTTACAGACCGCCGCCATATAGCTAGAGTGCGGCGTAATACAAAAACCAACCTAAAAATGTTCGTACACATACATACTTCGGTTTGCCGTGGATAGCTGGTATACCCGTGTCCATAGACACTTTTATGTCGATTCTTATAAACATCTAGTACTACATTTCCGTTTTTGGAGTCAAGTGTTTCTTCAGGTAAGGGCAAACTTTCCCTGATATAATCTGTCCATTGAAGAACTGAAGAATATCTCTACGTCGTTAATTACCGTAAATATTTAAAACAATCCGGCTTTTGTCTTGTTACTATCCGCGGAAAGGATAGGACTCGTAAAAATACATTGAGTAACTTTTGTAAAAACGTTTTGGAAAAGAATTATATTTGATTATACTATTTATTATTCATATTGTTTCAACACTGCATATGAATACCATTATGTTTTGTACCTGTGTCATAGTGGCGTTGGGGTAGCCTAATGGTTAAAGCGTTGGCTCGTCACCCGGGTTCGAATCCCCACATGGGCACAATGTGTGAAGCCCATTTCTGGCGTCTCCCGCCGTGNTGTTGCTGGAATATTGCTAAAAGCGGCGTAAAAACCAAACTCAGTCAGTCAGTCAGTGTCATAGTGTACTCGTTCTTCTAAATAGAGGCGACAAAACCTGAAAGAAAGTTCAGTTCAATCACAGGAAGGTGTTAGAATATCTTTGGTAATACCATTGCTAAGATAACCAACATGTATATTTTCTCATGATTTGTGCGTAAGCGATCCTTGCCAGCGTTAATTGGGGTTTTGGTCCCATCTATACATACAGTTGGTGATAATAAAACTCTGAACTTTCGCCACGTTTTCTAGTATTACGCTGTTTATATCTTCCCGGTGCTCGGGCTCACAGCTCAGTGAAATCAATAAATACACCATGTAGGCCAAAGACTGAGCCTTCTTGCACTGTGACGTTCAGTCTGCTGCCATAAGTATTCTGGGTGAAATTGAATAAAACAAACACATGCAACTGTACATGTGTTTGGTGCTTGGCGTTATTCTAAGCCTCCCGCATTCATGTCCAAGCCTACCGATTGCGAGAGGATAACATCTGTTTGATTCAGCATTTTTTTTCTACCTGTTTCCACTCAGAGTTCCTGGGAAGATGTATAAGATGACGCTGACGATGACAATCGGAGTTTCAGACTGCTTGACGTGTCTAATTGCGCGTCATCTCTCCAAGGGAATTCGAAGTGGATGCTTCTCATAACGAGTGACTGCTAACATACGTCCGTGAAACAGGTGCAAAATATCTGAGAGCAACAAGCATTTGAAACCTAGCAGAAATAAACTAGCGTGTTTAAACATGCAACAAAATCGAGTTCTAAATCTTAAATTCGTTCTGTTTGTGATCTAATTATATACTGTATTATCACCATTGTTTAGTTGTTTAAATTTACCTTTTCCATAGATAGGGAAAGCATCTCGAATTTCAAACTTCAGCGATATGTGTGATTACAAGGCCGAATTCGAATTACCGCATAGCACACTTGCCATAGCAGCATATCATTACTGTAGAAAATGAAATCATACGCTTGAAACATGGAAAGCAAATCACCTTAGGAATTTAATTCTGTAAAATTAAAGGCTTTGGAGCATAAAGCTGTAGTTAGTTAAAGATGGCCAAAGAATTTCCTGAACAGCTATCCTTTGTGCAGTAAGGTGAAGTGAATTCACTTAGACTTATTGCACTTCCAGATTGTCGTGCTAGTACTGTTTTATAATCTTGTGCTACAGAGATATCAAACTGCAATTAAACTAGGATATCTCACTCAGACATAGTATATTAACGCCGAACCAGTGCTTGTTTTATTTCGGAGGCCCCTTGTTTCGAGCGCTAGGCAGGAGAACAAACACCATAATCTAACGTCTTCTGTCAGGGATCGAACTACCGACCTTCCGCTTTATCCACAAGACCATGGTGGCGGAGGTTAGTTCGGTCGCCACATACCCAAGTGGAGGTGTTTAAGATCGTTGTCTTTGAGATAATAAGACACCTACAATACGAGCTACACGAAACAAGGACAACAGATTCATTTATTATAGTATTACAAAGTTGTTTCAGACGATTTTCCTTTTCGATCACAATTCGCAATGGGTCCACGAATACCGGTCAGAACCTCGGTTTGGGAGAGGGAAGAGCGCGTGTGTTGTTGACTCCGCCAATCCTCACGTAGCTGGTCGACGCCGGGCGTTCATAGACGTAGTAGTCGTCGTCATCTGAAACATGAACAGCTGACTGTACCAGTAACAGATGACTGTACATGCCGCGTAACAGATATAGTCATCCGAGTAAAGGACACATATGCAGATAGGGTTGACAAAAAATTATGGATGATCAATGTCTTTATTTTCACCGTTATTTTCACAATAGGGACGGTTCGGTACAGCTTCTTATACCGTTTTCAGGCATATGGAATGATGGGTGCACCAGTTTATATACAAGATACATGTACATATGATAATGAGCTATAGATAACAATGGTGGGATAACAAAGCATCAGAGAAAGTTACATGATGAGCTACGATAACATGATGACGAGCTAAAATTGATCATCCACAAGTTTTTGTTATCTCTATACCACCAACTTCTAGAACGCCACTCAAACAAAACACATATGCAGCCGTGTATGATACGTACACTTTCTTGTAAATACGTACACTGTCATGCAAATACGTACACTGTCATGTAAATACGTACACTGTCATGAAAAACAATTCTACACCGGACAGACCAATTCCACCAGACAAAAGAGCGGATACAAAACGTAAAAACGAAAACAGATGACAAAATATATACTGTACTAAATATGTCAACAGGCGCTGATAAAATCTTACCATATATTGGGTCCTTATCCCGCTTGTTCCTATGAATAGCAACATTAGAAAAAGATGTCAGAAATAGGTAAAATCGTTAATGGCACACTCTTGTCATTCGTGAATTTGTCCAGTCCTGATTTTGAACTTTCTAAATATATTAGGTAACTTTAAAAGTTGTTGATATTCATTTCCTAATGTATACATTCAAAATTTGTTAATATAGCCTCAACGTCTACTTCTTTCATCATCTAATTTTTGCCCATTAGCAACTGTCTGCAAAACCAGATGTACCCATCTGTCATGATGCAATCATAAAAATGACTGTATTATGAAGATAAATGCAATCGATTTCATTTGAAACAGAATTTCATTTATTATACCCACCCATATTCATCATAAGGCTCAACTCGCTTTCTTTTACCACTGAAAACACAATTGAAAATTCATCTGATACCGATAAGGCAAAACAATCAAATTTAAAGTGACACCTTTATCAATTTAGGCTGACAACATTTATCACAACTGTCGCCCCGTTATAAACTGCGTGTGTTTAATTTAAGTTAAACAGTGCGTTTTGGTTTACATGGGAACAGTTAAAACCGGTCAGTTTTTGTCACCGCAAGGAACAGAACGATGCATGTTGATCTTAATTGCCATTGTAACTAGGTTCATGGGGAGACTGCAGTCTGCACTGCAAGTTTCCGTGCAGAGTTGTCTCCCTTTGCCCCCTGAGGATCCTTTCATCCTTTCATGGTTGTTTTGGATCCCCAATTCCACCTTAGTTATACGCTATGGTTTGCACCATCTGTGTTTTCGTGAGTTTGAAAAGAGAGCAATAGATATCTGAAACTACTGTTAAGTTTGAATTTCATCCCAAGCTTAAGCTTACTCTCCGAACTAGACTAGCAACTAGTCTCTGCAATGAGCATATTTTACAGAAAAAACAGTTCATAATAAAAACAGATAATATAATGAAAAGAAACCATGAGAGTTTCTTCACTTCCTGAAACTGGAAATCTAGACTTGCCACATATTCTGCCATGTGGTCTGTTGCGGTCTTTCGTCACGGGATTCCTGACTTTACATTATCTGTTATTTCATTTCTGTAAATATTGTGATGGGTACGGGTGGAGTGGTTAATGCGTTCTCTCGTCACACGGAAGCCCCGTTTTCGAATCCCCAATGGGTACAACAACTAAAGCCTTGTAGCTACCGCCGTTACATTGCTGGAATACTGTTACAAGCCAAGTAATACCAGGCTAACTGAATCACTGTTGTGGGATAAGGATTTCGTTGCCATCACACTTACCTCCCTTGTCCGCAGCAGCGACCCGTGGTACACCACCTGTACAGAAAATACAGACCTATCACCAAACCAATAAATAGTATAATCATAAAACACGTAAACATCGCCACATTCGCGGGGTCGTCAAAATATCCAGGTGCCTTTGTCGTAGTAGTAGTGGCTGTTGTTGTAGTTGCGGTTGTTGTTGTCGTAGTCGTTGTTGTTGTGGAGGTCGTAGTCACAAAGCTAACGGCGACAGTTCCAGTAGACGACCTTGCTGGACTGCCTCCATCCTTGGCCTCCACCAGAGCAAAGTATGTTGTCCCGTGCAGTGAGGAATCGAAGGTGTTGGTATACCTGACCTCTCCAGAACTGAGGACCGTCACGTATGGAAGAAGTCCTGAAGATCCCCCAACTTGTGAGTACGTAATTGCGTTGTTTGGAGACGTCAAGTCTCCATCTGTAGCTGCGATCGACCCCAGGGATCCAAGCGCTCGACCCTCAGAAATGGAGAAAGCGCTTAGCGTATTTGCAAATGTTGGTGTGTTGTCGTTCTGGTCCAAGATCGTGACCTGAACTTGTGCGGTTCCCGTAGCAGAGTTGGAGTCAACTGCAGCGATGGTCAAAACAGCAGATGTCGGGTAGACACCATTGTCGATGTCGTACTCGGTATTAAAGCCAAACCGTTTGTTCGCGGCGTCGTACCGGAAGCGTTCACTGTTGTTTCCGGAAAGAAGAAATATGTCCTTTATAGTGTCACTCTCGGGGTCAGTGACTGTAAGGCCAAGGTCACAGAATGATGTATACACCTGAAGAGAGAAATAATGATGTCAGCTGGACCATTGCCCCACCTATCAGAAACCAACAGGAATTTCTACAAACTGTCATAGCATCAACGTTATTTGACCGTTCTGTTCCTGAGAATATTCTGTGTAACAAATTTTCCCCATTTGGGAAACACGTTTGCTAGAGGATGGTTAAGCAATCAGTATGTACAAACTAGCGGTAGCATGAGAAATAATCCACCTTGCCGGGCACAATGACGCACGATCAGTTTGGTTAACACAGTAGCCGACAGAATGTTCCTGTGGGTTAACGTTGACACAGGGACAGGTCCTGTTTAATTGGTCACTGACTCGCAGGTGATCCTACGAAATAGTTCCCAATTCCGAAAATCAATCTACGCATTGATAGTAAAGGTGTAATGACGGTAAGTGTCAGTGACATGAATTTCGGTCGTGCAGATCAATTGATGCTCAATATCTAGACTACATCATAACAATAATTCACTACTATACCTGTTCATTGAGACACTACCGCGGATACAAAGTTTAGAATTTGTACTTATATCAAATATATACACAAAGAACGTAATTAAGCACACCCTGTATATTTGTAATGATAGGTTTTAAACACGTACATAAAACTTCTCATGGAGTTTTTCTGACCCGTATGACCCTTTGACCCATTACAAAGGACAAACTGATTGGAATCCAAGTTGATTTTATGATGATAATTGCTCATTTAAGAAAAAGAAACACACTGATTAATATACGAAACCTTATATGTACAAGTACGGCCCTGGAATGTTTAATGTTGAATGTATTGGTGAATGTGAACAAATGTCAAATTGCGTCCCTTACACGATTCAAGGTCAATACCTAGTGTAACCTGATCTGTTTGATTGGCATAATAGAAGTTGGTGATCAATAAGAAGGTAAGATACTTTATGGATAACAACTTCTATATTAAATATGATACTACGTTTCGGTATAGATCCGCATATACCCTTAAAGCTTGACAACGGTATAATTATCTATACCGAAACGTCGCATCATATATAATAAAGAAGTTGTTATCCATAAAGTAKCTTACTGTCTTACTAGTGTAATCTCCATGTGACTGTATGACTGCCAGCACCCTCTACCTMATACCCCTGTCAGCCTCCTGATTCTCTGAAGGGACACTCTACGCCATTCCTCGTGTAAAGCAGCTTCCAATTGGGCCAGCTTCTTTACAGAAGGATCCCTTTGTTGCACACGACGACCAATCATGTCCCAGATATGCTCCAAAGTGTTAAGATCGGGCTCATTCAATCGTCAGATTTGTCAGGAGTGCTTAACTAAGTTATTTGTGTATGTTAGTGGCAGGTCCGCCATACGCGCTCACACTTAAGCTTCTCTGTGAGAACGTGATTAGATGTGTTCAGTTTCATACGATGTTGTTCATTTACCCCTCAATGATAGCTACATGTACAAATAGTTATTATGTCGGAAGTAAATTTTCAGTGTACTGCGGTATGTTCATCCTTATCACATACCTGTGACTCATACATATTGCAGAAATATAAGGCCTCGTTAAATTGTGGCGCTTCGTTGACATTCAGGACAAAGAGGTTGATGTACTGTCCCACAGAGTCAAGGTAGCCGTCGTTCAGCAGGAAGGAGATGTTGTAGTAGCTGATGGTCTCGGCGTCCAAGATGTTCTGACCAGTAGTTGTTGTGGACAGACGAAGGTAGCGCGCTGAAAAGAAAAGCGCGTCTGCTATCTTGGCATATATCATTTATTTCAAACATCAGCGTTGATTTTCCTTTGCATGTGGACATATTTGCTCAATTTCTACGCAGGTATTTAAAAACAAACAACTTGAATGTGATGACTTAGCAACGTTAATGGCAACTGATTTGTGGCAGAACTTATAATTTATCTATATGTGTGAATTTGTGAAGCTCACATGATTGTTCATAGGTAAACTTGTACTGATCTGTTCCAGGGTCAACGGTAACAACAGGGGTCAAGGTTGTATAGATGTCAGGGTCAGTGGTTGTCAGTCGTATGAGTCTCTCCCCACCAGCCGCCGTCTCGTAGATGGTGATGTTGATTGGGAGATTTGTAAATGCGGGTCTTGTGTTCAAATCTGAAAACGCATATTGATTATCGACATTGAAAATTGTATGTCATCACAAACACTGGAATCTGTTATCCTCATGGGCACTTTAAAAAGCTAGCCAACTTATCAATGTGGATAATATATTATCGTCTTTGGCGTGGTACCCTGAGTGTTAATACAAGGTGGGTATGCTGAACAACGGGGAGAGTTCTATGGATATACAACTTTGGTATTATTAATGTGAGCCGCCTAAGACTCACCTATCCACGTATCCATAACTTCTTTGAGTGGCATTTCAATCCATGGAACTCATCAAACCAACTTCCAACCGCCACTTGGGTCAGTGGGGTAGTTTAGTGGTTAAGGCGTTCGCTCGTCACGCCGAAGACCCGGGTTCGACTTCCCACATCGGCACATTGTGTGAAGCCCTTTTTCTGGTGTCCCCCGCTGTGATATTAATGGAATATTGCTAAAAGCGCGTCAAACTAGACTCACTCACTCACTTACTCAAACCGCCACTCAAAGAAGTGTACATGCTGGACACAGTCACACAACTTACTGGTGATGGTGGTGGTGATGGTGAAAGGTCCAACGATGTTAGTTCCGTCACTGATGTTGACTTTTATAGCCACGACAGGTTCCACGGCGGTTTTTAAATCTTTAGCAGTAGAAATGACCCCGGTGTCTGAAAAATGTACGACATGATAATCATATTCCAAGAGAGCAATGAAGTAACTACACAATGTCACGCCCCCACACTTCTCTAGAAACAAAATAAATTTAATATATTTCCTACAATACTAACTATCAGCCGTCAGAGAAGCTACCATACAATTTATTCCAATAAAGAATTACGTATTTAGTTTCCAAAATTAAATTAAAAGTTCGAATGAATTAATGCAACGTTGCATTAAATCGACTCTCACGCCTTCTACCGGCCGAACACTATTTTAAGCGAACCCCATAGAGTTATGTTCCTTGGAACACTCTTTACAAATATCCTACGCACAACTTGTGATTGAAACCAGTTCGGCAAACAAACAACACCGCGTGCGATAGTTTTCGATGTACTGAGTAATTGTTACATCCCATATATGCCAAGTGTTCCCTGTTTGAAAGGGTTGTTCGCCTCGAAGTTTCAATTATCGATTTCAGTCGAAAGGGATAATAAGTCTTTTATTGCATCAATAGGACGCTAAAGTGAGTGCATATGGCCCAATATGTATAATATAGACCAAAATATTGTCGAAAAAGTATGACATGGTGCCTTTAAATGCCGATGAGAGTTCCAATTTTTTTGTTTACCAATGACCCTTTACCCGTTAAACCCAACAATTTTCATGAGATCAAATCATCTAATTTTGACTACAAACTTGTCTCCTGTACATTTAATAAAGACATTTCTACCCATGAATACACTACGTAGGTATATGATACCTTGGAGTCTTCAGTCCGATACAAGAAGGTCACAGGTATCGAGGGCAGGGAAGGCCCGGTTACCTGAGACTCTGCAATTGGCTGCAAAGAGCCGCGACATTTGGGACGCCAGAAAACAGTGATAGTGAGGTCGAGTCCCGATTATATGTCAAGATTTGCCAGCACCATACCGTGTTCATTACCTCGGTCTTCCCCCTCACATAGAACTGGAATATTGTTAACATTGCGTTGACCCCAACTCACCCACTCTCTCACTCACTCACTCACTTGTATCAATCTGAAAGTAGTCAACTGTGGGCTCTGTATACATGGTGTAGATGAGCGGGTCACTCTCGTTGTCCCGAACCAGCAGGGTGTAGATGGTTGTGTCCACTGCCGTGTTGCTTGCATCAAGAGTTCGCGACACTAGAAACATTTGGAACTAGATTTGGAACATGACATTGTGTAGGATTAATCTTGGTACCAATAGACCATGCAGACAGCAAGGCAAGGTTTCTGTAATGATAAGTTTAAGTTTTCGAACAATAGAGGCAGTGCCGTAAGCACTGAAAGCAGTGTAGTCATGATTAAACAGACCTGACAAGACATATATACGAGATGACCGTCCATCAAAGATCTGCACATCCAACTCAGCCAACGCAGATATAACGTCTCCCAATACGGTCAAGGTGTCGGATTATTTAGTATGAATAACAAGGGACCTGAGATAATGGTGCAGTGAACATGGACAAAGTACTGTGACTATGTGTCCCAGTCCACCCAGCTGTGAATGGGTACCTCGTTACGATGAGAAAGCCATAATAACTCGGTGCGCCTAGTTGCATACTTCCCAGGGAGCTGAGATTGATAATGCAATGTGCTGTTGAGATTGACATCCAATGATCGAGGGGAAAAATACCAGCGCCTTGAGCATGCACTAGTACGTGGATATGTGCGCTATATAAATATCCTATAATAATAATAATTATAATAATAATGGAGGATCTGCTCACCTCCAGGGAAGTCTGTGATGTAGGGTGCCTGGTTAGGCTGAATGTCCACCTCCAGAGTCTGCGTGTCCGTGCTGCCATCTGCCGCCACACACTGGATGTCCAGGAAGTACGACTTGGCGATGTTGCGGTAGCTGAGGGCGCTGTTGGCCTGCCCTGCTACGTAGTACACGTTGAACTCTAAACACATGAAAAGGTAACGTCACATTAAAAACAAGTAACTCTGGGAAACTATCTTTCTTGTGATACGTGTTGGAAAAGACTTAATGACTTAAGTATAGATTTCTACCTCACCGTTGATTGGCATGGCTATTCACTGTGACCGATACCTCTACATTATAAATGTAACAATGTATTTTTGCAATATGCATAAAACTTGCCATTAGATTTTGTAGGGCTGGTGTTAACATAGTACTTTAGATATATTTCATGGGCCCCTGACGTCCGAAGTCGCTGTGTAGAGATGTGGAGTTTGCTGGAAACCTACAATTGTGGGCTCGAATCCCGGTCCGTCTTGAGTGTGTATCTAGAAAGTGGTATGCCACCTGTTTCTTCTATACTGTCTTACTACACAGGGCGGTGGGGTAGCCTAGTGGTTAAAACATTCGCTCGTCACGCCGAAGGCCCGGGTTCGATTCCCCATATGGGTACAATGTGTGAAACCCATTTCTGGCATCCCCCGCCGTGATATTGCTGGAATATTGCTGAAAACGGTGTAAACCTAAACTGTCTCACTCACTCACTCCTACATCAAACTGGCATGTAGCTGAAATACTCCCCACTTTTATATTTTCCTATACGCTGTGCAGAACCTTGTCAGTGTATCCCGCGTGTATGACGTAGCGCTTTGAGGTGCTGCTGTTCACAATTCCATCCCTAAGTCATAACAGGATCCGCTAAAATCGACAGCACATTTTACTGACAACTAAATATAATGACCTGAGAAAGTATACTTCTTCCAGCACCGGAAGGGCGCCCCTGACGGCTGCTCACGTACAATGTTGCAGGTTGTGCACGTCCCTGATCCTCCAACGCTGTTATCGGTACACGTCACAGTGGTCAGTAGTGTCTCGATCTGCGTGTCCTCGTGGAGGTTGACCACGACGAAGGGGGAGATAACCGGGTTAGGAGCTGGCGTCGTTGCCTTATGTATCAAAGTAGGGAATATTGTGCAGACTTAATGTTTCAATACATTGGTATTGTATCTTGGCTAAAAAAGCATGCACTTGAATATTGGATTTGACCAGGAAATACAAACGTTCCCCACTCATTATCAATCGAATTACCATAATAATAATACTAATAATTGTTTACTCTTAAAAAGCTCACTAAGCTCACTATTGGTTTAATACAACACGATAATGTAAAACATTGTAAAATAGTTTACTGGCATGAAAAACATCCTGAAATGTTATCTTTTCGACTACCCTGAACCTAATAGCAAAGAATGTGAGTAGGCACAGACACTGCTAAAATATTTAGGACGGTGATCTGTTATCTTTCTCTTGTCCTGTCTTTGATGGATGGCCAAACATTATCCGATACATTTTTGTCTAATCAGCACAACCAGAAATTATTGAGAATTTAGAGATTGTAATTTTTTCATTTTTTTCACTCATTACTCACTTATTAAATGTGAATACATGTATTAGCAGAACATAACTCCAGATTCAAAGACAGGTGAACAGTTAGTATTTTGTCAAGTC
>VKKT01000515.1:256823-267513 GCA_008038995.1 Haliotis laevigata | reverse complement strand
CCACCACCCCAACTATTAAGATACAAGTCGAATAACTCTCTCTTGTTTGGTTTGGTTTTAGCCTCCATCTGACACTGCCGTAAACTTTAACTTGCCCGAAAGTTCTGACCGTGACATTACGAAATCCATCTTTTCATATACACTGTAAAGAGAACTTTCATGTTTCCAACATTTGTGATACTTTACATCCACATGAACTTGAGAATATTTCCTCTTCAGCAAAGCGTTGGCGCGTGTGATTTGAGCGGACTGACAGTGTCGGACCCGGAAGGCGATACAATCATTGACTACAAGCTGTTACCTGGCAACAACAGCGAACGCTTCCAGTACGACAACGCCAAGAAACAACTGGCCTTTAATGTAGACTACGACGTAGATACGGCAGCAATGCCAACCAGCGTCTTCCTCACTCTAGCTGCCGTTGACGACCAATCGGCGACAGGTACTGCACAGATTCAAATCAACGTTATAGACGTCAACGACAACACCCCTTCTTTCGCCTCGAGTGTCAACGCCTTCACCGTTACGCAAGGACAAGCCGTAGGTGCGATCGGAAGGATTACCGTTACAGACGCTGATCTTACGTCACCAAACAACGACGTTACATTCTCCGTGACCGGCGGCACTTTCTCCAACTACGTCTCCGTCCTTGGCAATGGACAGGTCATCTATGCTAACGAGTTCGACGCCTCGTATTCCGGCAGGAGTGAGTTGGTATACGTTGAAGCAAAAGATGGCGGTAGTCCTGCGAAGTCGACAACAGCCACAGTTATCGTCTCTTTTCAGACTACAACTACGACAACTACAACTACTACTACAACTTCCACCCCTACCACCACCCCAACCACAACAACCACTACACCTAAACCAGGGTTCTTTGATTACACTGAAAACATCGTGTTGTTTTGTTTCCTAATGTTTCTGCTTCTGCTTCTGGTGTTGGCGGCGCTCTATCTTCTCTACCGCTATTGCACCATGGGATCATGTTTTGGGGCGCCCTCTGGTCCAGCCGGAGCAAGCAAGGGTACTTCATTCTGTCCATCGTTAAGTGAAGGAGGAGGGTGTGATGACTGTTTCAGACCAAGGTAGGATGGATTGGAAATTGGGAATTATCTTGAAGAACAAATGAGTATTGTATATTGTGGTGGTGTGTGGTCCTGTGCGTAGGTCTCAGGTCACAATTAGTATAAGTTAAGCAACGTTGGGCGCTGGATGGGTGACCATGTTTGGCAGCCTGAACCCTGCGAGTTTCTTGACATTAGTCCTGCCCTTCAACGAAGCACATGTGACACACGTGGGCTCATCTTAGGCAAGTGATTTTGTTCCAAATTTCCTTTGTCCACTCAGCAGTAAAACTTGGTACCTGGTATAATACGATGGTAGTCTGAATTTGAACCTTGAGCGCCTGACAGGCGACCGGTTGTATTCTCCACAGGGAGTGTTCTGTACTCGTTGAMCAGGAGTAATATGTCAGCGCTTTGAGCATGCACTGTGCATGGATAAATGCGTAATATAAATGGATTATTATTTAAACGTATTAGGGGAGTGTTTGTAACGCCTCGCTCAGCAATATTCGAGCTCTATGACGTCGGGCTGTAAATTGAACCGGACAACCAATCACCAAGTTATTGACACCAATCTTCGCAGCTGCACACTATGATGTGTATCAACCACGTGTGCGAGTCTATCGCACTTAACCTTCCCAGCCAAAATTAACTATTTATAACATTATATGCAGTTTAAGTGAAGATGTAAATTTCCAGCTTGTCATGTACACTAAATGCATTCTAATTGTGAGTGGAGGGTCTCATTTCCTCAGAGCGGTCTCATGTCTTTGAGGGGCGGTGGGGTAGCATAGTGGTTAAAGCGTTGGCTCGTCACGCGGAAGAACCGGGTTCGAATCCCCACATGGGTACATTGTGTGAAGGCCATTTCTGGTGTCCCCCGCCGTGATGTTGCTGGAATATTGCTAAAAGCGGCGTAAAACTAAACTCAGTCAGTCAGTCATGTCTTTGAGCCACGTTTAAACCCAATCGGTCCACCGTATGAATCTCTATCTGAGGCATTCAAATAATATTTATGCACATCTTCTCCATTTTTGCAGCCAACCAAAGAGGGTCGAAATGCCGCCACGCGATGACTACCCGTACGTATATGTCCCTATCGCTCACTATTTTCAGTCTATTCCGTTAATTTGTCTGTGTTAGAAATATGTTTCAAGTTAAGAGCTGTTCCCCATCTTGTGTGTGTCATTTCATGAACTTGCAAATTGTCAAAGCAATTGTTATGGGAATTATTTCTGTTACAAACTGTTAATAATTCAGTAATATCAGATGACATTTAAGAATGACCCAGACAGGGAATTGGTTCAAAATGTCCTAAGTATGAATTCAATTCCATCACTTTAAGTATACACACACTTTCCATTTGTTTTTTTGCAGCATGCGACAGCAGCCACCGCGCATTAACGGAAACTATAAAGACCCTTTCTGGAAGTCTGGTGAGTAGACTGGGATCATGTCCGGATTGATAATTTAGTTTATTTTGACTGCATGGTGACTGGTGAGTGTGTGTGGTCTACGCCGTTTTTAGCAATATTCCAGCAATATCGGGAGCACACCAGGAATGGGCTTCATACATTGTACCCATGTGGTGAATCGAACCCGGGTCTGATGACAGGCGGACGCTTTAACCACCTCATCTTTTAACTTTATAACTAAACGTGATAAAACTGAGCTCTCTTCAGAGACGGATATACAGGCTGTTCCCTTGTCCTGCAGTAATTGGAGTTAAGATTTTGTTTGTGACTTCGGATTTTATTTTCTGCCAGTCTAAAGGTTTGGTGCAACATGTATTGAATTTGGCATATGACCGATAGGCAATAACAGAATTTAACACGTGTATCTCTCCTTCAGATGACCAGTACGAGAATGGTGCGATTGCGAGGATATTCTGATCTCTCCGATGGTCAGAACTGTCGATTCTGATATGGCTAAAGCTCGAGACACAAAACGATGCACATGGGTGTCGTAGACCGTGACCACGAATAAATAAGTCCTGAAAATGTCTTGTGTTGTTAATAAATCACGATTCCTTACATGGATAATGTGTTTTTGTGTTTTTACATAAAGTGATATTATTTAGCTTAGTGAACCGTTATTATTGCAGCATGTCCTTCCCGGCTCACATATTCTGTTTATTCTGTAATGTTTATCGAGTGATGAATATATTTGTTATATAACTACAATATGAATGAGATCAAATTGACAGATTTCACTTTGGGATGACAACCACGATATAGCATGGGGTCCCTTCGGTTGTACCAAGGATCGGCTCCTCTGGTAACTGCCAGAAGAGTCCATGTTGAAGTTGTGACTTCCAAGTTGGGAGATGTGACATGGAGTCACGATGCCACAAGCATAAGCCAGTTGGAACGCCAGTTTCTTCGACTTGTCGCTTATTAGGACACGAGTGATATTGTGTGTGTGGATAGACCAGTACTACAATGCGTCATTCCCTCTGTCGACTAGCGTCTCTTTGACGGGTCAGGATCCGGTGGTCGTGGGTTCTCACTGCCAATGTGCCATGATTGTGATCCTGGGTTTGTCAACATTGTATCCATGGGTTCCACCAAGTGTGTTGGTTTCTTGTTAAACCATAACTCAGCAATATTCCAGCTATATGGCTGCGTACTATAAATAATCGGGTCTGGACCAGACAATCCAGTGATCAACAGCGCGATAATCGATCTACGCAATTGGGACACGATGACATGTGTCAGCCAAATCAGCGAGCTGACCACCCGATCCCGTTAGTCGCCTCGTTCTACAAGTATGGCTTGGTGAAGATCAATTCTAACCCGAACTTCACAGTTCCCGAAAGCGTGAACTGAGATATTGCCCCGAGAGTTGAACCAAACTCTTTGTGGGTCTGTGGAAAAGGCGGGTAGCGGTGAATGGGAGAGGCAATGTAAAAGACTGGATAGTTTAAAGTGAAAACGTGGTGTGGAATCCCTTAGTAGGTAATAGTGAGTATGGTTTGACGCCGTTTCGGAGACTATACCTGCGATATCGGGGTCGGGGACTTCGGAAATGGCCTTGTACATTGTACCCAAGTATGGAACCGAACCAGAGCCTTAGGTGTGACGACGAAATTCATCAAACACTAGGTTACCCCACCGCCCTCAAAAAATACTGACTACACTGCCAATTCTTCTTTTTTAATAGCATATTGTTCGAGCTTCCCATAAACATGGATACAAGTCTTACTGACCCGAGCTTCAACTATATAATAACATCGCTTCAGCAGAGATATGTATGAAATATAAATTGATTTAGTTTCCTTTTCATTACCAACGATGACTGATTATGAACTAAATTAAGCAATTTCCATTTGTCCACCTGACAAAATACGGTTGCTTAGCGTTCGTCAATACTTATTTCGGTTTTTCAAAGGCCCGATTGATTACCATTGTTCGAGCATTTCACTTTAGTTGATGAGGCAGTAGGCGAGTATGTGTGAAATGTCTTCACGTGTTTGTCAAGGTGAAAAAGTGTCTTGCTTTTGCATGTGTTTGGGACGGTGCCAGTCAGTTTTGCAGGACAACGCATCCTATTGCGAACATCTTGTAACACTACTAATGGATATTGATTCATGAACACATTCTAAAATATACGTGGAATCGAAAAACGAATTGGGATTTCAGCAGTGATTTCTTATGGTTATAGAAATTATTTTGACCTTTTACCAAAAACATAAACTGAATATTAGAAATCCTGAATGTATTTATGATACGAGTATATCTAATTATCTATGCAGAGCACCACGCATACTATTTTGTGCCAATGAATAATACAAGGTAACAGCTCCTGTTTACGTTTGTGATCAAACTTTAACTGTAGAGCTAATGTAAGCACACTCTTGAAATTTTAGTCTGCCCAACCAAAGCCGTTGTTAAAAGTTACGAGGCTTAAAACAGTCGCCGAAAGACTATAAACGTTTGGCCGAAAACACCATCAAATCACAGGACCTGCTTTGTAAATTAGTACAGTTACGTTTTGGATAGAACATGTAAATGTTCCCGTCATGCGATTGAGACAGCCGGGTTTGGGAGAATTATAAAGTATATCTTACAGTGAGTTTTCTAGCGTCTTTCGATATGACGTCACAAAGGCCATTTCCTAGATTTGATGGGTTCATGAACGCATAGTCTGAGCGAGTCTCCCAAAATAGAAACGTCAGAACAAAGACGACATTTTAACTGAATGATGTGTGTCATTGATGCTCGTTAACTGGTGAAGTGCACAAACTCAACCGTTTCAAAAATTTGTAGCTTTATACAACATTGTTTACAAGACTGCATGAATACACCATTGCAAATTAAAATCAGAATGCCGACTCCAGTATCGCCTTCTTCTGTTTATCAACCGTATGAAGGGTTGTGTCAACATGTCACAGGTTGTGTCAACATGTCACAGGTTGTGTCAGCATGTCACAGGTTGTTGACACAACCTGTCACAGGACGCTTGTCTCACTGTGACATCCTTCATTATGCTACGTCAGTGTCATGCCATTGCCTACAAGATCTCCGGATCTGATCATCTGTGTGATGAAGTCGATAGGCGTGTGTGTCAACGTCAACATGCGTCAAGGGCACTTGCACAGCTGGCCAACATACTGCAGTAAGACGATAGGACAATCGAGAAATGATGACGGCTTCATATACAGGTTTAAATGAAGACCATCATTATATATTACATGTTATTGAGTCTATCTATAACGTCGACTGTGCTGTCACAGAGAGCATATCACCCTTCCAGTAACTGTAAAATTGGACACACTTGCTTCTTTTATATTATTGTCTACATGAAATATTACCTCGATAACACTAATGTGTTCATCAAGTCATTATAACATTTTCCATATAACTGTATAAGAGCTCTATTCTGGCATTTCTTCTTGGGGGATGGAGTAGCCGAGTGGTTAAAGCATTTGCTCGTCACGCCAAAGACCCGGGTTCGATTCCTCCACATGGGTACGATGTGTGAAGCCCATTTTTGGTGTCCCCTGCCGTGATATTGTTGGAATATTGCTAAAAGCGGTGTAAAACCAAACTCACTCACTCATTTCTTCTTCATAATTACTTGTGAGACAGGACTAGCTTACTACGTAGTTGTTAACTGAACATATATGCATGTGTTTACTTTGTAAACATAACCCTCGATTAAACACATCCAATACCTATTATAGCTCTTTCACAGGCACGTCTTCTTTTTAACACTACGTGACGTTTTATGCCCGCCTGTTGACGCCAGATATTGGTCATTCCCAGCGTGTTATCTGCCGATACGGCACGGTCACCGTATTGAAATGGCCAAACTATGAACTCAATACAGCACTATGGTAGACAGCACATTAGCAGACAGCTTATATGTACCAACCTATTTACATACAAGAGACTCAAACTCTGGCATGCTATTCACACCAATGCTATCGGCCTTCTGACAATGAATTCAGACGTGTTTGTATAACGATATTTAAACACTATGCCTTATTATACAAACAATTGTGCAAACATATATAGTCAAACAGACCCATAGAGTCTGTACATGTCCATGAAGGCCTTCCCACGTCATTGCTGAAATGAATAGACCCTGAAGCCACCCTGAGAAAGCCTCGTAGATGGTGACGTTGATTAACGCTCATGTCCACCTGACAGGTGGAGGTAATTCTAGAGGATAATCACAACCATGATGAAGGTCCTAATATCATCCGTGGTGGTGTTCCTCCTGGTTTCCTTTATTGCTCCATCATATCAGGTCAGTATTGTATGACAGTTATCATTATAGCGTGTAGCATGTGATGACAGCAGGAGTATAATGAAAACCAAATTATCGTACAATGTCATTGGGGCGGTTGGGTAGCCTAGTGGTTGAAGACCCGGGTTCGATTCCCCACATGGGCAAAATGTGTGAAGCCCATTTCTGGTGTCTCCCACCGTGATATTGCTCTAATATTGCTAAAAGTGGCGTAAAACTCAGTCAGTCAGTATTGTATGACATGTATCGTTATAGCGTGTAGCGTGTGATGACAGCAGGAGTATAATGAAAACCAAATGATCATGCAATGTCACTGGGGCGGTGGAGTAGCCTAGTGGTTAAAGCGTTGGCTCGTCACGCCGAAGACCCGGGTTCGATTCCCCACATGGGCACATTGTGTGAAGCCGATTTCTGGTGTCTCCCACCGTGATATTGCTCGAATATTGCTAAAAGCGGCGTAAAACTAAACTCAGTCAGTAAGTACAATGTCATTACTATCATATGCGCAATTTGAAAGGTGTACCTATGTTATTGGTAACCGTTAAACACACACTAAGGAAACATGCAAACTTGACATTTACGATTTAGAAACACCAGTTTTCATACAGTTTGGCTGTCACACTATAAAGGTTTTTAATTCAGTGAACTAACAGAGAATCAAACTAAATTATTGGTGGGATTGTACTTGAGTGAGAAAATGAATATTTTGACACAACATGTTGCTTCAAACAGTATTTCTGTTTTCGGCGGGTACGCTTCCGGGAGGAGACAGTATTCGGCAGGTGGCTTGATGAACGGTTACCAAAAGCAAGAGCATGGGAATGTCATCAATAAATAAGAAAACACGTTCTTGTGGCACCAAACACACTGATTTCATTCTAAATTTGCCACCATATAGCTGGAATATTGCTGAGTACGGCGTAAACCTAAAATCACTAAACCACATTCTAAATTTATTTGATTTTTGTCTGATGCCGCTAGAAAGCTTGCAGTGGTGAATTGCAAATTAACGGTAGATGTTCTTTAACCATGTAGCGTTTTTAATCGCTTAGACATAAAGACTGACTGTTGTTGTGAAACACATCTAGTTCACAAACATGTGTCTCTGGTTGAAGGCAGGGAAGCTCTAAACACAGTACATGCAGTCGTAATTCAAAATTACCAACCAGATTGTCAGTTTCATCGACCACTGGAGTGTCTGTTTACAGACTGCCGTTACCTGACAGGGGTACAACTGTATGGCGCTGGGCTGTAGAATCTTACTGTATCATTATTTATTTAACTTGTTTTGTGAATAAAGTGTACAGCGGGAAAGCGAGGAAACTCTTTGTGGGAGCACCTGGTGTCATCACTGATTTTTTGCGGCTCATCCATATGATTTTCATAGCAGGTTTGTAATTTTCACCCAAAGCAATCTATTTCTGAGGATAGTCAAGACTGGGTAATTGCTCTGATGTTACATAATATACACAAGTAAACCGCCTGAAAATACCTAGAGTTAACTTCCTCCTTCTACTCAGCAACCCGTGATCTCCGGTGCGCCCATCGTGGCCAACCTGCACGAGGAGACAGCTGTAGAGACCGAGCTGGTGTGTATCAACTGTACCAGTCCTGACAACAAGAACATAGAGGTGTCCGACCAGTCCATCACACCAAGTGCGAGGTTCTTTGATGTCTACAGAATCGACGGCAGTCAAGGTTAGGCATCATCAAACACAGTGTTCTGTACTGTTTGATCTGAATAATCTGAAATTCCCATAATGATCCGCATCACATAAATGTCCCCCGTTTAACATTGCCGGTATAAATCTGTAAGTGAGTGAGTTGGGTTTGACTCCGCTTTGAACAGTATTCCAGTTACACCACGGATTGTCTTCGTAACGGGGGAGAAAAGACTAAACTGATACAGATCTAAGAATGCATAACCTTGGCGAAATCCATGAGCACGTGTATGTGCTGACACGCATTGAAATATGATCGGGGCAAACTGGGATTCGAACCAGCCATCATCGGTTGCTGGCGAGCCTAAGGGACCAAACTCTCCAGACCTGCCGGTATAATATAATATATAATGATATAGAATCATATTCACCTTCGTTCCATAAACCTACTGTTGTACATAACAACGTATGATATGGATTTACAACTTCTTTATTATTTACAACACGACGTTTCTGGGCTACGTCTTGCCCCTGCATCAGGTGAATTGTACAACATAACCGACGGGGTTTTTCTGTGGGCTAATATCGGAAAGTCTCGAGAATTAGGATATTGTAAATGAACTGATTCGGATGTGGCAGCTGAAGTCTTAGACCGAGAATTCCGTTATTTCTATCGAAGACTGATTAACGGTTCCCGCAAGCCTTTTGTATTTCTAATTTAAGTGCAGTGTATTCCTCACATGTATGCTTTTATGTGATATCTCTGGCAGAGTTCTGCATCCGCTACCTGCCCAGCCAGGGGTCACCTGATTACAAGCGAGTTCGAGCCTACAACATCAGGATCCGGTGTACCGACAGCGACAAAGCCTTTGTTGAGGAAAATGTCGAGATAAGGATTCGGACAAACGAACCACCTCGCATAACGTCACCACTTTCAGGTAAAATGTGTAACATGTACAACCAATTATAAAACATAATAGACCATTAAAGCAAATTCAATATTAAAGCAAGCAGTGTTGGTTGGTTGTGTCTAATAAAGAACAAAATCAGGTTTTCTAAAAAATAGGGTCTTTTCAGCAGAGCTTATATTATGATCGTGAAAAGGTTTTGGTCGTTTTAAATAAATATTCCTTCTATGAATGTCAAACTCTTGTCTTGCCTAAAACGCATATACGCATTGCGGTTGCTGGTAAATTTACTGTTAACACTTACTGTAAACAAAAAGCCATGTGACCCTTTTTGAAATGAAGTTTCATGTGTTATCCCACATGTTAGCAGGGACTGATGTGATATAAGTACATCCGTTTGTAGAAACCTGCTCGTATGATGCGAAGTCTACCACAGCTGGGACAACCCTTCTAACTAGTCCCATCACCTTCAACGACACAGACAACGACGTCCTTACGTACACGTTGACAACCGTCCCCGCGTCTGCTGCAGTCAACTATGAAATAGTAAAGCCCAGTCCTGGTTTCGGTGAGTCAGCTCAGTCAATTCGTTGATGGCGAGGTCGGTCACTGTGAGTCAAGTCACTTAACTGGTTGATGGCGAGGTCGGTCACGGTTGGTCACGGTGAGTCAAGTCACTTAACTGGTTGATGGTGAGGTCGGTCACGGTGAGACAAGTCACTTAACTGGTTGATGGTGAGGTCGGTCACGGTGAGTCAGGTCACTTAAGTGGTTGATGGCGTGGTCGGTCACGGTCGGTCACGGTGAGTCAAGTCACTTAACTGGTTGATGGTGAGGTCGGTCACGGTGAGTCAAGTCACTTAACTGGTTGATAGCGAGGTCGGTTACGGTGTGTCAAATTCGTCAATTAGTTGATGGCTTCGTCGGTCATAGTGAGTCAACTCAGTTAACTGATTGACGGCTATGACTGTCACGGTGAGTCAATCGTGTCAACTGGATAAGTACGAAGAAATGTTCAAAGAAATTCTGAATTTCTGAATATATATCACGCACGTTGTGATTATTGAAAATCAAGATATACACTATTTGGCATCAGGGTTGGTCGACTTTTGATATCACCACCACTACCAATGCCACTACCATCACCACCACGACCAAAAAACAACAACGTTAAACAGACCTGAACTCAGCAGGATAAATATGGTTTATTGCCTTGAGTAGTGTGTTGGGTGTTGATACAGTGAGGGGCGGTGGGGTAGCCTAGTGGTTAAAGCGTTGGCTCGTCACGCCGAAGACCCTGGTT
>VKKT01000515.1:216082-230981 GCA_008038995.1 Haliotis laevigata | reverse complement strand
GGATTGTGCATTGTGGAACCATACGTAAGTTGATAAATGTGATGTCATTAGTTAAATAGTGGTCGGAGAATTAAACTGGAATTATGTGCGCAGAGCAGAGATGATTTCAAATTTGCCTGCCAAATTTGACAAAGATCCATCCTAAACTCACTTTATGAAAATTATTTATGCTACACTGAAATAACATGTAAGTCTATGGAAATGACGTCAAGTGTCCGAATACTTCTTGCACGACTCTGTACATGCAGTAACAAAGTTATCACCAAGCCACACTACGAAAGTCTACAGTAGTGAAAGATGCCATATATTGATGCATGTAAAACACCACAGTTAAAATATCTGCTCCTTTATACAATGCCATGTAAGAAAGCCTCCTGTACACATGTGCGTGGGTGAAATGAATGCTGATGTATCTGTCGACTGTGATTCGACTGGATACAGGGCAACCACGTGTCAAGACCAATGATGAATCTTGACGATCACGATAACAGCTTTGGACTAACTTTGCCCTGCCATCCCATAACAGATTACGTATAATCATTTGAAGTATATTCTACTTCTCTTAGCTTCTTCTTACTTCAATATCGCTGATGCGGCTTAAATGTATATTTACCCTTTCGCTCAGTCTACCCCCCCGTTTGTATTAAAATTATAATTTTCCCTCTCACATTTTGCCAGTCTTTCCCTCCCTCTCTGTGGATGTATGTTAACTAATCTGCCTTCTCGCTTCATCTCTGTCTTCCTTGTATTTGTATCTTTCATCTGTGATAAATGACTGCAGATTATGTCAGTGCTAGTTCAATTTTTGAATTCAAAAGAAAATTGAATAAAATGGTAACAATCCTAACTTGTGTATATTGATTTGTATCACTGTTAGAGATTCACTCCTCTAGGTTGGGGGTAGTGATCTGAATGCTGACTAATTTGCGAGATTTATATCTGGCAGTCCTTTATATAATTGCGGCTGTTTTACTGAAGACGCACTTGATTTCATTTTTAGTTCCCAAAATATGACAAAGAATGTGCTTTTATGCTGGTGGATATTACCTGTTTTCTGTTCTCTACGGTCACCAAGCTCCAGTAGAAACAGTAATACTAGAAATATTGAAATCCGTTCACAGTTGCAAAGTTTTATCTCACAGATTCCCAGGGTTTTGTAAATAAGGAGGCCTTTTCTTTGCTGTGTGACAATTCTCGCTATTAATCTAATTATTAAGTGTTAATGCAATCATATTTACTCTGAAAATATGTTGGTCGCTATTCATGATTCATGTAAAACGTGAAATTGTATGTAAATTGTGTTTTGAGAGAGAGGCATTAAATTAAGTGGTTATTCGCTTGTTTGCCGATCTCGCCACATTTTTATGGAAATAAATATGTTTAGAACACATAAGTGACTGTGGAATCAATATCATTATACGCTGTATACAGCACTTTCACACACCAAGGGATATAACTCTTCTAACTTATTTACCACATAAGTCGCAAAGAGTTGCTTCCCTCGATACACGTTAAGATCCCTCTGGAAAAAACCTTTAACCTCTCCCACAACATTCGTAAACATAAATCTTTAAACCCCTATCAACACGCAGTGAATGTGAAGACATTCCTATACAAAACCCAATCATGCATTACCGACGTTGCCTCTGTGTCCATTGTGCTATAGAAACGTTGGGACATATTCCTGAATAGACTTTGTGATCCCTTAAATTGATCGTACCGTTACCACTACACAGAGTTTTGTATAGCCATTGAATTGGTAATAAAGGTGTTTATAGTTGTTGATATTATTTATCACACTACTTCAATCACGTTTTGTCAGACGCCCATCTATTTCTTAGATACTTTGCTTAACACTGCTGAAAGCTAGTGTTAAATAGTTAGATCCAATACAAGGTTCACCTTCTACTTTAATATATATACGAACATACTGGCCGTGGACTTAAAACACGCTTTTCAGCTGGTAAATCATAGTACTGCCAATATATACTTTTATGTTAGTTTCCAACGCCCGATAAGGGGTTAATTGTCATTTGTGTGTATGTATTTGCATGTACGTATGTATGTGTATCTATTTATGTGTATGCGCATATTGAATATCTACACAGTGAAGGGCGATTAACGGGAAATGACGTCAAAAATAAATATGGCGTTTTGATATGCGACATGGGTAATCACGGACACCTGAGGATGTGCAGGTTTACCTGACTTTCTTCTATAGACAACATTATACGTGGTTCATTCTAACCAGGCCGATGAAGAGTTATATACTCATTGTCTTTGCGTTGGTGTTACCTTCGGCAAATACTCAGACTACACTGGTAAGTACATTTCACAATTACCGATGTTATCTTTAAGACTAAGCGCTTGCAAATTATTTATTATAATATGATACCTTTCTCAATCTATATACACATGTTTTATTATTAATACATGTAAACAATATCCCATATTATGATTTTAGAATCATGGAATAATCCAATATTGTCGCCTATCCTTAGTCGCTGATTTGTTACCTAGTCGGTCTTGTTTGTTTATGTAAGGTGTTCGAAATAATAGATAATAGATCAGTGGATACTATTTAATTTCTAGTTTGACTTTAACGCCTTTGCTTTGCAACTGTCTTGGCGGTCAAATGCAGAGGCACATGTAGGCTAGTGGCGTGTCAAGACATGGTACTGGCCTGTTCCATAGATTTGATAAATATGCCATAAGTCGAGATACAAACATTTTTAAATTTTAAATAGTGAGTGAGTTATTATTTAACGTCACATCGGCAATATTTCAGCCTTATCGTGACGATAATTTTAACGAACCATACTGTACAGGGAATAGGAATATTCCTCATGATAAAATATACATGGTGCATATTCACACCATTATGCATCAGATGTACACCCTTAATCCTAAAACGACTAAATGATTTCCAACAAATATCCATATATTCTATCTGTGGACAAAGATGTATCCAGTTTAGTATATACACCAGCGATCTAGAGAGCGTGTTAGTGACTGAACATTGGCCAAAATTGATTGTCAAAATCAAACAACTTCAAATCTAATCAAGTGGGTTTTAGCAACATATACAAGACGAGTAAACAATACAGTGGAGGAGCATTTTAAGACAGATTCACAGTTAATTTTATAATATGTCTGCTGTAAAATGCATACCTGAAACATAACATGAAAGATCATAAATCTTTACGCTTTGTATATAGTTGCCATGAGGCAAACCAGTTCTACAGAAGGTCGACGTGTGTATCTATATTTCGTACTGTATTGCTTTCGAATATATTTTTAAGCTTGGGTACTTAAGGGTCAATGGTACATATCTTCGATATTGTTTAAGTTAGATTATGTTCACATACTTTCGGATTTTGCAAGTTTGTAATGTCCCCTTGTGGCTAAATCAGTCCTTGAACATCCAACTCGACATTGTGTAACACGTGTACACAATCAAATCTAAACAAAACGTCTCTGTTCCTTGGCTTATCTTAAAACTTATATAACATTCATACCAATAACTAATATATTCGTCCATTCTTTGTTGTGCCTATCTTATAATCAGTTTTAAAGAAATTATGAAAACTGACAATACATCAACCATCTTGTTAAACCCAAGCAAAGCCAAGACATGAACTAAATAGTATGTGTTTAATGTTACCTACTTCTGTCTACCTATTTCATCAAAGTTAATGAACATTTCGTAAACCTTACTCGGAATTCGATTCATATGAAGCAGTTTATTTGTTTAACAACTCATATATATTTCACTTGCTTCCAAAACAATTCACTGCTATCAAGCAATCTCTTCTTAAATACAGATCACTTATGTTTATTGCCAAAGCGTGTTGATGTTATTAATGTGGCTGGACCTTCACAATTTCTGTACCTTCTAAACTCTATACGGGTTCTAGTTAACTTCAATGGCATTATTTATCACACGATGTACCCGTGAGTATGCCATAGCAGACTAAAGACATGTAAAAAGGAACTTGAACATACATCTACAGCGTCTTACCCTATATTATTTGTTTCACCAAGAAAATAGAAAACCAGCCCATCGTGAGCAACAACCTGTATGAACAGGAGGGGACAGAGTTTGAGCTGGAGTGTATTACCTGTACCGGTGGCTCGGGCGGGCCGTACTCCATCTCTCTCACATCAGTCACACCCGCCAACGACGCTTGCAGCAACTGTTTCCAGGTGTATGACAACATCAACGGCAGACCACTTGGTAAAATGTGCTCCATTCCACTCCACTCCTTATTCTATCCTCTCTTTACTCATCCCACCATCCTTCAGCTTCATTCTGCTCCGCTCGAATCCTCTCCTCCCTACTCCCCTCTGCTCTACCCAAAGTTACCTAACCCGGGCCGCACTTGCTTCGCTCCATTCCGCCCTCTCCGCATCCACGTGACATATCAAGCATGTTCACTCCACCTTCCTCCGCTTCTCTTTACTCAAATCTTCTCCAATCAAGCTCCCCCCTCCCCCGAGCTCTCAGCTCCACTCTAATCAGTTCTATTTTCCATCCACTCCTCAAATCCTCCTCAAATCCACCCATATTACCATTTTATTACTTTCATGTATTTTCTGAATTCCCAGTCAATCCACCACTTCTATCCTTACCACACCATTTCACTTCTCTCCCTCCTCTCCACTTCTTTTCACTCAACTGAAATTCGCCTACTCGAATTCAGTAAAACCATTATCAGTTCAAATTTAGCACCAAAATTCATCATAAGCTCGCTAGCATATTTAAATATGCTGAGTCAACAACACAAGAAACGTTTGGTCCGAGACATTAATTGTCCGCTTTGGTTAGGTTACACAAACAAAATACTGATACAGATACAGAATGCATGATTTCCACGAGCATGAAACTATAACCACACCTTTGATGTCGTCAGATGCCTTCTGTCTGTACTTCCTCCCGAGTCAGGGAACCCTGAGCTTTCAAAGACAACGTCAGTACATTGTCAAGGTCCAGTGTCTGGACTCCATTGGTGACCGAGTTGAGGCTGACATCGACGTTAGGATCAGGACAAATGAGCCTCCCTTCTTCAACGCAAATGGAATATTCTCTGGTAAGCGTAGTTCTGATGCTCATTGTGTGAATCAGAGGAATTAGCCTGTTCACGACTCAACTATTTATAGATTACTGTCATATACCTGAGATAATCCATAAAAAAAGTAACAATCAATGAACCCGTCCGACGAGAAATGGTATATTTTGAATCTCTGACTGAAACAATATTTAGTGTTCAACATTCCTGACAGTTCCGCTCAAATAACAACTTGCTATTGGCATTACTATATCACAAGAGTTGAAAGGCAAGGGACAGATCATTCATTACTAAATTTGAGACCGCTGGTGTCGATATTTGTAGAGGCATTTGAGTTTATCTCATCTGAATTCAGATATCCATACATCCTCACCGCCAGAATGTCTCCATTTTGGGTTCATTTTAAATGAATATACATTAGCTCATTCTTATTTACGATGACCATTGGTCTTCATTCAAGGAACTTGTAACATCGCAGCCCAGACCACCACATCTGGACAAGTGATTGGTCCGCCGACTAACTGGAGTCCAGGTGATCCAGATAATGACCCGGTGACCTACACCATGACCAGCGACCCACCGTCCGACCTGTTTGAGATCGAATCAAGTAAATGCATTGTTTCCGTTTTAAACATTCAAGAACTGGCAGTGAAAGCCTCAGTTAGTGATGATACCAACTGATCCACAGATGGTACCTGTTACAAACTCATGCAGAGGCAAGTTTTTCTCGAAAGCCAGCAACACGAAAACATATGGTACAAGTCATAAATACTTGTCCATCGGACATAATTTGGGTCACAAATGGATGAAATGCATTGAGCGTTAGCAAACCTTTAAATGTATTTGGCCATCTTCGTGGAAATGTGTGCCATCCACGGCCTTTGCCTCGAGATTGGCGTCTTGAAAAGTATTGTATCTCATATGATAGTCTCTGTTGAAGGTATCGTTCAGAACAGAGCTGTCTCTCACAGTATAAGAGTCTTAGAATTTCGCTTACTCATTGTAGCTGTTTTTTCTCACCAACCGTGTCTTGCAAATGAGGGATAGACAAATTGCACCAAAGACAGACGAAATGTGTTTGTACTGCTGAGTATGTTAAGGACGAGCGTTATTTCTACAATTGTAAAAAGATAAATGCTTACCTAAGAGATATTGTGTGTGTCCGACATTTTTTAAATTAATTTTGTCACTTTGAAACAAATAACCTGACACATAATTATCAAAGGACCCTCGTTACTCTGTGAAGTTGGTCTGGTAAAAGACTTCAAACATTCTCTGAATACCCACCACATAGCATGTGTTTTGCTTGGTTTTCAGCCACTGGCACTATTCGGGCAACACGAGATCTAAGGACATTCTGTAACCCATCTATATCCTTCACCATTAACGCAAGAGATACTGACGGAAATTCCATTGGGCCATTCGTTGCGACCTGCAACGTTGTTAGTGAGTGTTATTGCACATTTTTTGTATCATTTGATCATTTGAAATCTGCACTTGTTCCACAAAGGCCTTTTAACATAATCTGAAACTATGTTTTTGCATTTAACTGATAAATTATGTCAATGTTGAACACTGCTTTGGTGAAATTTTTCATTGGCACTGGCAGTATTGGTAGAACAGGAAGAGAACATTTTCTTTTATTAACTGAAAGTAATAATGAAACGTAACTATATTTTGATGTATAAGTAAATTCATTTATTGCAATAAATAGTTATGTACTTTCCCAAACAACAACTGAGACAAAACTTCCCTATCGCCGTCATTTAACCTACGGCATAACTTCTTCCATACCAAGTTATCATGTTAAACAATACATCTGGTTCTGCGTCCTACCTCTACAGACCCATTCGACCCTCCCACCATATCTAACGTCAACAAGGAGATCAGCCTGAGCGAAGACACGGCGGTGGGGTCAGCCATAGTTCTTCCTTTTCTACGAACCACACCCCTGACGCCACTGGTCACCTATGACTTCGACACGTTCCCTACCAGTGCTCGCAGTTTTATCAACATTACAAGTAAGAACATCCTTTACCTCATGCAGCGAGGAGTCACATTAACTCATGTTCCCYTAAAGAAGAATGTGAATGTCAAATGATTAAATATGATATACCGTGGCATTTCTGTCAATCCTTATCCCCGTAGTTCAAACGTAAGTGTTTCTGTCTAATCTTACGAAAGCTTACATATACATGTATACACTTGGCAAAATGTTGAGCACCATCCCTTCTCTACACCCGGAACTGCGCATGCCTTGAGTGCTTTGGATATATGAACACACAATAACATCATGTAGACAAATGGCCTATATCCCCGATACATGCTGGGAATTTGGCAGAGAAATTTTCTAGTTGGATGCAAGTATGTCCACATGAAGCCGCTGTTGTGCAATGTCATTAAAGTAGCCTAAAGTAGAAATATTATGGTTCAAATAAAATCAAATACGAAAGTGGTGGATCTTAATCCTCAGACCCAATAACTTTTTCTATTACAGATACACGAGGTCTTGATAGCCTGATATTACAAAGGAAGTTGGACTTCGAATCACCAGTTACTCAGAACTTCAACATCTCGATCCGTCCTCAAAACGGCTTTTGTGATGCCATTGAACACTTTCTTTTTATCCGAACCACTGACGCCAACGATGATCCAGTTCTGCTTCCCAAAAATGTCAGCAGAACGGTTAATGAAGGCGGGGTAAGCCACTTTTCATAGGGGTCCCTCCCCTACCCATCATTCCATCGCATATATCAGATATACACGAATAATGCGACGATATGTATTGTACCCACATATTATGTTGGTATAATACATAATTATACAGAATGAAATAATCACAGATACGTCCTTAGGACTTGCTTTAGGACTGATATTTTGCAGTGTCATCCAGTTTTGTCGCTATTGCTTTAGAATCCGCGAACATCCTGTCAACCAAGTCAGCAAGACTGACCACCCGAACCCGTTAGTCGCCTCTTACGGCATGCATGGGTTACTAAAGACCAATTCTAACCCGGATATTCACGGGTGGAGGAGTGCTTAATGGCTTGTGTAAATTACAGTCTTAAGAATTGTAATCTACGAGGGGCGTTCCAAAACTAGTCGGCCTAACTATATTCCCGATGTCCAATGTTAGCAAAGCTTCCATTTTATTTTGAAGGAATCATTAGCAGATACATATCTAAAATTTCACATATGTGGGTAGTGTGGTTAACGAGATATTAGTCATCGCAACACATTGCGGTATAACATTTCTTTAAAAATTGCAGAACGTGAAAAACGATCTGTCATTCTGTACCTCTTGATAAAGGTATGCTCTCAGATATTATAATATGAAATATGTTCAGTATAGTATTNGATGACTTCCCGTCATAATCAACATTCAAAGATTTGGATTGCTTGATTTATATTTAGACGGGGCTGTGTTTATACGACATCCCCATTTTAATCTTTCAAAAATATTGTGTCCAGATATTCAAGCTGGCCCTGTTTACTTGTGTGACCATTCAGTAATTTAGTTTGAACCCTTGACGTCATGTATGAATAAGTGGAAACAATAGAGTAAGTTATGTCCTCATGATTACGTCATCTGAGAGGGGTTGGGTAGTGTTTCCAAATCAAGCTCTTTCAGTAAACATCTAGGATGGAGTCACTTTAACAAGCGATTACAGTTTCAAATTGCATTTTTATGCACTTTAATATCTAGGTTTGATTCTAGAGGACTTCTGCCTATCTCAAACACACAAAATGTTTCTTGCATAATTTGTTTCTTGAAGTTTGTGATGCATTTATTGCAGATTTTGCCTTTTTGGGGGGTACCAAGAGTCAAACACAACGGGGATCGTAAGGCTGTAACATGACAAGAGCAATTTTCTTGAGGTTGACAGATAATATGTAGAAAAATGAAACATAAAAACAGCTGCATTTGTATAATTTTGTAGGTGAGGCCGACTACTTTTGGGACGCTCCTCGTATGTTAATTCTAATATTGTTCCCTCGATAATTATCATGATTTAATTGGTACATGTGCAGTACAAATTATGAATTAACTGCGTCACTGATTTCCTTCACCTGATAGGTGCTTATCGATCCTGGCTGGCTGCTGACAGAGGAGGACTTTGGCGACACCGACATCTACTCCATCATCGGTGGCAACGAAGAGGGGCTCTGGTCAATTGACCCTTCCACAGGGTTCATCTCATCAGCTGGAGTTATTGACCTTGACCCCACAACTAGGGAGAGGAACTGGACGCTACTGGTGCAGGTTGAGGACCGAGCTGGGAGTACAGACAACGCCACCATCAGCATCCTTGTGGAAGACATCAACGACAACGCACCAACTTTTACAAATGCGGTGTTTTCGTAAGTAGGGTGTCCATAGCTGCTTGACGTCAAGCAGTATGCATGTTGTTCTGTACAGCTGGCTTTACCACATGATGGCCAATAATGGGAACAAAGGAAAAGAATACCTAAAGTGATCGAAGGTGATCATACTCACTATAGTAATGGGTTCAAATACGCACTTCCGAAAACTAGGGGTTTGTGAAATTGAGTACCTTGGAGTAAGCCCATTTAACGACGCCAGAAGCAATGTGTGGTGCGTGTTCACGTTTTGTTTTGGTTTTGTTTTGTATTTTCTGTTATTTGGTAATGATGACGTAAGTTTTGTATCATCAACATATATATCTGGGCCATCACAATGCGTTTATCGTTGGTAGTAAGCAAGACAAAGAACTTTGTAAATGAGAAAATACATTTAACAATCTTTTGATGATGGTAATAGAAGCACAACGTTTTAACCCAAGATATATACGCATAAACAATACCTACAATGTTCTACAGTTTATGTGGAAACACATGTACATAGCTTGCTTACTCGTTTCATATATTCATAAGCTATATATTTGTATACAGTGTCAAAAGTGTTTCATGCCTTGCATGCAGAAGATCAGTTTTAACCCGGATCTTAACGGGTTGTCATGGCTTGCAATTTGGTCGATATGTTAATATCATGGCCTTTTAGCCTTACTGCATTGACTGGTTGAAGTAAAATTGGAGTCATTATGGGAAAAGTCAGATTGTCTAAATAAATCGCTGGACCACACAACAATCATTGAAACCTTAACTTTCAAATTGCACTCAGCTAACTTGAACTCTAAAATCTCAATTTAACTAAAACCATCTTAAATTCATAATATATTCGATGAGCTTTCCATCTATTAAGTCGTGAAGGGTCACTGTTTGCCCTTTGGTTCATGGTGTCACTGTCCATCTTGTAGAGATGAGTCACTTGAAATAACTTGTGACCATGGGCTCAAATTAAACAGATAATGTTTCTAGGGTTGTAGTGAACATCATCATTACCCTTGCTCGTAGTTTTACCAAAGTGGTCTTCGTCCTTGACGTTCCTTTTACATTAGGGGCGGTGGGGTAGCCTAGTGGTTAAAGCGTTTGCTCGTCACGCCGAAGGTTCGGGTTCGATTCCCCACATGGATACAATATGTGAAGTCCATTTTCTGATGTCCCCCGCCTTGATGTTGCTGGAATATTGCTAAAAGCGGCGTAAAACATAACTCACTCACTCCTTTACATGAAGCTGAATTAACCGATTTAAGTTTAGTGTTATGACAAACTCACTAGCTCACCCATTGCGATTCCCATAATGTCGATATTAGGAAGTTTGATAAATGTTTTGTTTAAAAACATCAAGAGGTTAGTGTCTTTGAAGGGCATTTAGAATGATACATATAAAGGCAAGAATGGATGACAACATCTTTATTATGAAGGGTGACCCTTGACAATAGAGAAGGTATCATCCATAAAATTCTTGCCTCCATCAAGAGGTTACATACGAAAATTACAAATGTTATCAAAATGTTAATAGGCTGAAAACAATCGCTGAACACCGGAAACCTATGGTGAAAAAACGGCTATTGTAATGAAAACACTCCACTCTGGAAAAAAAACCCATTTCTTTTATGTTCAGTTTTAGGCATCAGTAAAAACGCGGTGTATATTCTTTTACACGGCACTGTATATTAAAGGACTATTTCATGTACTTATGACTCCTTTTGAACATATGTCGATATTCTGGTCAACAATTATTTTGAATTGTCAAAATGAACTTTAGCATTTCGAGAATTTATAATTCATAATCGAATCGTCTTGTAATTTTATGTATTAACGCGTCGCTATTGGTCTGACAGTGTAACCTTGCTGGATTGTGACACACCCAGGAACCTTGGACCTATTCTGATGGCGCAGGATTTGGACTCGGACTACAGGAACAATAATGTCTTCACTTTCGGGGAGGTTTCAAATGAGTTCATCCAAATCTTCAACGATGGAACCGTCTTCATTAAAGCCATACCCCCTTTAGGCACCACAAGCACCCTGAGCACCCGAGTGACTGACCAAGGGCAGGTACCGGGGCCACTGACTTCGGCCGGCACGGGCAGTGTGGTTGTGACCACAGTAGCTTGTACAACAACGGTGGCTCCAACCGTTGTGACCGTTGCTGCTACCGTCGATTCAAACTCAAACTCAAGTGCAAGTGCAAGTGCAAGCGCCACTGCAAACGCTGTCGCCGGCCTCAACAGTCTTATCACTGTAGCAGGGTCCGGGGCGAACGCTGCAGGTACGGGATTTGGGGACATATTCCTGTGGGCATTGGCTGGTCTCCTTGGGTTACTGCTGCTGGCTGCTCTAGCTTACATGATCTACAGATTCTGTGCGAAACCTTGCACAGGCGCCTCTTCCTGGTCGGAGGGTTGTGGATGTAACAGGTGCTTATTAAAATCGGAATGCCTGAAATTAATGTAAACGAGTTTGAGATAATGTGGGTTTCCGTGATCGAATTTCAAAATTTAATGCTTTGTGACATGTGAGTTTGGTATACATACTACATAAAATAGTATCATTTGCACCTTTAAATTTTTGTTAGTATTAACGCAAAAAAGAAAGTGACTATATTGTTGATAAAAAAGGAATAAGCTTTTTTTAATGGCAACTATAGCATGCTGAGGGGTGCGTTAAACTCATGCAGTAACTGATTTCTGTGTCTTCTTAACAGAGCGGCGACACCGAAGCACATCCGACCTTTCTCCCAAGAGTACGTATGGCTTGTAGCTGACAATAACTTGCTTCTAGTTTAAAGGCACCGTGTTTCTGAGGTGCGAACTACGTGAAGGTTTAATGTATAATTGCCATCAGTTTTAACCATCAGATTGTGATGTATATATTGTATTTATTACTGTAATTGTCTTTTATTGTTACACTCTTTATTTCAGGAGAGCGTATTCGAGACAGAAGGAGGAATTCAAACCTGCAACAAAGGGTAAGACTTCTTCAATTGTATACAGGTAATACTAAACATGTTGGTAAAGTATTTCCTTGATATTAAAACATATAACCTTAATTCTTATCAGACATTCTCAAATTCCTGATATGTAAAAATTTTGAATCAGGTTCCGACAAATTATGATAGTGAGGCTGACGATAAAGTAATATTAGTGTACCAAAATGGAACAAATTATCTCCCCGTGCAGAAGTTGAAGAAGAGGAGGAGGAGGAGGAAGAGATTGTTCAAACAGCAGCTCCGGCACCAGTGGCCTATGGAAACTCGATCGTACCACAAGCCCAAGTAAACCGCTATCTGCGAGTACGAAGACTGATTCCTTTGAAGCAGAATGTCAAGATAAAACGGATAATTCCGATCCCACCGAACCAAGCTGTTCCCGTGAAGCAGAACCTGTTGTCAACATACCAGAACGCCCCTACCGGCACGGCCGTCCCCACGGGAACCAATACTAAGCCGGTACAGGGCGGTGTCAACTCGTGAGTGTCTCTACTGTAAACATGATATCTACATGTTCAGTGTTTTTACACCTTTTAATGGTGAAGTGATCATATCTATTCAGAGTAGAAGCGTCGAATAAAATCTACTCCTTAATCACTACCGTGCCCGTAGTACATAACAAAATTACGATACTGATAAATTCATATAAGATCTGGTTAATTCTAAAGGTTTCCCTAGTGACTACACACATGATCAAAAACTGTCTCAAAAATGAATTTGGATTTGACCAAAGCGTGAAACGTTTTTTAGGCTCAAAACGGTCACCCTGTAAACATACGGTCCAAATCACAACCGTGACATCTGTGTCAAATGCATAGAAGAAGTATTGCTCGTTTGTCCCAGTTGTGCCCCCTGCCAACATTGTTCGTTCACTTTCTTTTTCACGGCACTTTGTTTTGGGAATAATTGACCTTCATTGTGCACATGTAGGCGCCCGTTCCTTAACGGAACTAGTCCTTACGCATACATTGATATACGACCGACCTTTCGAGTTTCCTTCCTCACCTTCTGAGATACTGTTTTAAGTGGGACGAACAGACCATCTCAATCATTATCACTTTCATGGTGTCGATCCATCTGTCACAAGCGTTGACGTCTCTGACGTTTTAGTATCAACAAGTAAATAATGGTGTCCACAGGTTGATGCTTAATACTCACCATTGTTTCAGAATCTACCAGTGAACACTGTGTAGCTGATCGGGACGATGGGGTCTGAGATCCTGGAAATATTAGCATACGCTTCGTCAGATTGGAGAGTCCGAGGCATTTTGCAAGCATGTACCTGCCAGTTGGATTAATGCGGGTCCAGACAGGGACATGGTGAAAACAGGGAAATCCAATGTTGTCCACAGGTCGTGACCATTTGCATTGCATGGTCACCTAGACGTCCTCTACATATTCTGTAGGGTGAACATGAGATCCTTTATAAATCTACAATTAGTGACCGTTTATATTGTACTGTAACAGGGAAAACCTATATAACCCCTATACACACTAAGCGTGATTATTGTACAATAACCACGTAATCCTTTATGTCTCAATGCTTCCGGGGCGATGGGGTAGCCTAGTGTTTAAAGCGTTTGCTCGTCACGCTGAAGACCCGGGTTCGTGTCCCCATACAGGACAATGTGTGAAGCCTATTTCTGGTGTCCCCCGCCGTGATATTGCTGGAATATTGCTAAAAGCGGCGTAAAAGCATACTCACTCACTCAGTGCGTCGACCATTTGCTTTGTACTGTGACCATGAATGTCTCGTAATTCACTACATGCAGACACTAATTGTTAGGTACTGTGATCAACAGGTCCTGTGGTGTTTAGTGCTGTGATTAACAGGTCCCGTGGTATTTAGTACTGTGATCAACAGGTCCTGTGGTATTTAGTGCTTTGATCAACAACTCCTGTGGTGTATAGAAATGTGATCAACGAATCCTGTGGTGTTTAGTACTGTGATCAACAAATCCTGTGGTGTTTACAATTGTGATCAACAACTACTGTGGTGTTGAGAACTGTGATCAACAAATCCAGTGGTGTTTAGAACTGTGATCAACAAATCCTGTGACGTTTTGTCCTGTGATCTACAGGTTTAATGTGTCCACCACATATAGTGACTCGGACATTGTATCGAAGTCCGCCATGCGTGCAGCGTGAGTTTATCTAAGTCCTTCCTTCGTCCATTACTCGTCATGAGTGGAGTACATCGTCAACTGTGTCGCTATATGCTAAGTATAACTTACACGTCTTAAGAATGTCTGTGATACCTAACATGATTTTATTGCCTGTATGTACATAATAAAAGTTGTTTGAATTACGATGATATGTTTTTTTCTAATGATCTTTTATGAGATTACCAATAATGCAGTAGGTGATCTACCCGTTAAGGTCCGGGTTAGAATATCGATCTTTAGTAACCCATGCTTGTCGTAAGAGGCGACTAACGGGATCTGATGGTCACACTCGCTGACTTGGTTGACAC
>VKKT01000515.1:190686-200738 GCA_008038995.1 Haliotis laevigata | reverse complement strand
ACTATAGAAGCAGTTGACCTTGAGGGTCTGACGGACAATGTCACCGTGAACCTGAACATCAGGGACATCAACGACAACAGACCCTACTTTACTCATGGACAGGGAATAGCGTATGTGTAACAGTCAATGCTAAATATATGGTAATCACATATGTGTTGTGAAAACATTGGGCAATTTATATAGCATTATTTACAGATTAAAATGCACATATGCTGCAAAGAGTGTTTGGGTGATCCTTCCGCAGACAGCTCCAGGCTTGTAAGGTTCACCATCAGCAGACAGCCATTGTCCCCTCCTGGCTAAGCAGCCAATGGGACTTTTTCCAGAAAGCGCTGCCTAGCCGAAACCACCACAAGATTTTCAGAGAATTTAAGACTTCATAGCACTGTAGCCTTCTGACTTACGTAGAGAGTAAGAAGGGATGGAATCAAACCTAGGTACATTTGTAAGTCAGTCAAGAGCCTGGTAGCTACCGAACCCAAGGCACCGAAAACACAGGGATTCGGAAAACTCCGGAAGCAGGGTGACATTTCGTTAGCGAGGTCCCAATATTTGTCAAGTTTTTCTTTCCCTATGATGTCAGTTACAGTGCTATCAAACATTATGGGTTTTGCCAAGATGTGGGCTTTTCTCGACATGTGTATCACATGTGGAACTGGCATCGAAGGGTGACAAATTGCACCAGAAAACTATGATGGCCCTGTGAGGCCGTATGTTATATTGTAAACCTGATAAAACAACTTGTGTGCAATGGTCATGTTTTAATATCTTCGTAGGAAGACGATACTGTTGATATCACATGAATTAGACACTTAACTGTTATTTCTAATGTAATACCATATTTTATTATACGTTCATGAACCATTCATTCAATATCCAGGTACACGGTGACTGAATGCACTGGCATGGGGATACTGCCTGTGAGGTTTGCTGCATCAGATGATGACTCGGACTATAAAGGCAACAACATCATCACGTTCATCTCGGCTAGGAGCGACTGTTTACAAATACACGCTGACGGTACCGTGCATCTCCTGAAGACGTTGCTGCAGCCAGAAAGTTGCGTGTTGTCCACTCGTGCCGTGGACCATGGAGAATATCCAGGACCGTTGACGTCACAAATCGCTGCCACTGTCACTGTGACGTCATCAGATTGCCCTCCAACACCAGCACCTCCGACCACGGAGTATGTACCTGAAGCGACCACAGTTACTACTGAGCCTCCTACGACAACGACGACGAGTACAGGCGTCAGTAACAAAGGCCCAGTACTTCTCGGAGTTCTTGCGCTTCTTTTGTTATATATGCGCTAGCATGTGGACTCAAAACGTTTTCCGGAATTCTCTGTGTCCAGGAATAGATTTAGAAAATCTCGCGTGTACCTTGTGCGAACATTTTTACCGATCCATGGCATGCTTAATACAGTACAAATGTACCTTAGATGTCATGTAATGTTTGTGAGAAAATCCCGATATGTACCTGCATGCGACAATGGTCAAATACCTTTAACTTGTGACTTTGACTGACTGGTCCGTATGGTCTGTTTTTGCCAGGGCCCTCTTCATGTGTATGGCATCTTTAGTTTTTATTTCTGACAACGATTGGGGACGGAGCTTTTTTATTTATGTTTGTACCAGAGCTCTGAATACCTGAAGTCGAGTTCTGGTACCTTTATACTCTGTGAGATATGTGTTGTCACATAATGCGATCTATTGTATGCAGTGAGTGAGTGACTGAGTTTACGTTTTACATCGTACAAACCGTTTGTTTGTTGATTAACGCCACACTCAGCAATATTCCAGCTATATAGCGGCGGTCTGTAAATAATCCAGTCTGGACAAGACAATCCAGTCATCAACAGCATGAGCATCGATCCACGAAAATGGGATACGATGACATGTGCCAAACAAGTCCGATCCCATGATCCCGTTATTCGCCTCCTACGACAAGTATGTGTTACTGAAGATCAATCATAACCCGGATGTTCAGGAATCTATTGCATCCAGAGTCAGAGATCGTGAGACTTAAACTATATTAAAACGTCTACCTCAATATTTTCCTTTTGCGCGTAATCCCACGTCTATTTTGTTCATAGATTATTCTCGTCACCTTCATAGTCATACCAAACTGAACTCGGTCACCATTATTGAGCTTATTGTCTCATTATCGTATTGTATTATCTTGGGTGCAACAAGAATACCAAGACACTTGGTATGGTATGATAGCTGTGCTGAAAATGTATACCCAAATATTTCAAACAACGTACGAGCTCGTAACTATTACGTTTGTGTAGCTTTTTGTGCTGTAAATAAAGAATTACAACTGCCATCTCTATGATTGTATCCAACACCGACACGAGCAGCGTTCCCACAGATGCTTTCTATAAACTGTTTTTTACTGTTGGCGTTACAAGGGTTGTTGATTAGAATTTGCTGATTAAAACCGCATTAAGCGGTATTCCAAGGTAGACGAAGCAGACAGATTTGTTCATTATTGAAGTGGAGCTGTTTGCGGAAGATACTAATAATGTAGACCCAATTTGGATATTTTTGAAGTAAAGTCGAAAACTAACACTGATCTAACAAACATATGCATGTGTTCCACAAGTTGAAATTATTCTCGACGTTTGAAAGGCTATAATGACAGATGAAAATATTATGGTAAACGCTTCATTGGTGTCGGAAACAGATAGTCTCGCAACGAAGACGTCCGCATAGTCTTCCGGTAGCGTTGTGACATATTTCTGTGTCTGCAGGATACATTACGTCAGATAAATAGCGCAGGTACCACACATGTTACATGTGCCAATGTTAGCTTCCTGAAACTAGCAGTTTTGTCTTGCCGGCATGGTCGGGTACCTTGGCGGGTAAATTTCTACGTAAATCCTCTTTTCCACATGGACACAATGGCTGAAACCCATTTTCAGAGAGCCATCCCCAACCCTGGAATATTTCAGGAACATTATACAATGGCGTTAAACATAGTTATAATTTTCATCGTATCGAGCTGATTCTAATATTTACAGAGCGTATGTTCATTTGGAATAGTGACACTGTTCATTTGAGAGAATTAAACAATCTAAAGGCCATTTTCCTATACAGATTTACTAATGTCATGTACCTGTACCTTTGACATAAGGTTGCAGATCTATGCAACATATGATCGACATATTGATATTGTAGTAATGGATGGCACTCGATTTATGTGGAACCAGCCACAACGCACAACGCACAGGAAATTGATTCATTGATAGCTTGTTGATTTGATCCATGTTGTTTTGTAACATTGCAGTCATGCAGTTTCATACACTATGTAAGGCACGGCAGAATATTTCTGCCCGTTTAAAGGGTTAATGTTCGATACGTTTGTAGAGATATAAGTAATTACAAAACAGAATTTTAGATTCAAACATATTTCAACGCCTGTTGACGTATAGCATTACACTTGACGCATCGGTGAGTTAACCCGTGTTCACAGAACATTTCAATATACCACCATTGATATCAACAAAAGCTTTCTGAAAGGGGTATCAATAAAAATACTAAGCCGTAAACATGATCGATCTCTTGAATGTCGTATTTGTAATTAAGTTATATATGACATATCTTATACATTCAGTCGTCTCAATGCGACTAATCCTCATTGCCAATACAAATACGAACATTCACCTTTTCACGTATACTTGAATCGATTGTGAAAGCGCGAATGGATCACAGCAAGCCAGCTACCTCTACGAAACACTTGTACCTTACTGACCCGGTTGTTGGTATGACGTCGACAAAATACCGAGAGAGGACGAGAATATCGCGAGACTTGTTTACCCGTAATGGTGAAACAAGTTACACTACAACACTGTCAAAAATGACCTGACTATATTTCATTATAAGCAAGAGACTGTACTGAAATCAACAACAATGGAGGGAGTTGGAGTAATTTTGTCGTTGTTCATTTTTCTGAACCTGTTTACCCCGTCTGATTCGGTACTGGTGAGTATTTGGTGTTTGAGATGTGGTAAATGATTCACTTTTTAGATGGTGTTGACATTACTATCCGAAAACATTCGACTAAACTTCGATTTGTGGTAATGTATTGAAACAGTGCCCGGTTAATTGGCAAAACATTCAAGATTATCAATTTATCAAATAATACGAAAATGATACCAAGGGCAATGATGTTGATTTTATTTTAGTAATGTTTTGTTTTATATTTCGTTCAGTGGTTTAAACACCAACATTCGTTCAGAGGTTTCCGTACATATTTCCTCTGAATGTTATAGCCAAGAAATGAAAGGATAATATAATGATAATTTCTGAGTTAAGAGGTTCGCTAATGTCTATATCATACCCTTCTGCATTTGATACTGCTTGAATGTAACTTCACCGAGCGCAAATTCATAGCGTTGTTAATAATTTTATTTATTATATTTATATGTATTTATATAGAGCCAAACCCCAGATCATCTGCTCAAAGGCGCTTTGTTTTTCCCTCGATCATTGGATGTCAGTCTCAAACGGTACAATGCATTATCAATCTCAACTCCCTGGGGATCATCAATAATGATGGCGGTAATACAAATAAGAATAGCAGATACTTTCCTGAATACCGTAATATTGTAAGATGAAGAGCGATTTGGAAAGATGTGGTAAAAATGTTATACTCTGACTCTACAGAACCTGAGAACCAGCATGGATGAGGTTAACAACCCAATATAAGTAATATTCCTCAGAGGGAAGAGCTCTCCCAGCAAAATACAAGGCCCTCTCTGAAACAAAAGAGTCGTGTGCTAACCCACTTGAAGGATGGAATACAATCTTTACGTGAAGAATTCGTCAGCATATGTATACATAGATACATACATGGAGTATATTTCTGTAACTGGATCACCGGGTTGTGTCGATATACATCTCATGGTGTATAATGATGTTCAAAACGTCATCCTATCAGTTCATATGGCAGTATAAGCACGTGGATAGGGACACGTCACAATGCTTTTCATGTAGCATGTTTGTTAACTTAAAGCTTTAGAAATGTATTTGTTTTGAAAGCTGAAAATACAGCTAAAATTAGCTAATAGGTTAAATGTATATCATGAAAAAGACACTGCTGGATCAAATTATCATGTGATGGAGAGTTAAGGTAGACATTTGCTACATTTTCCCAACTCACTATAAAGATTTAACGCTTATTCACTTGATCTTGATCACTTTATTCAGAATTGTCATGGTGTGTAGAGTTGAAATATAAATTATACAATTATTTAACGTTTTGCTTCGGGAATATACATATTCCTTTAAGAACAGTGACACTGTGTATCTTCATAAGGGCTCGGAATTTGACAATTGAAGGTGGGCTGTTGAAATACCATGGAATACATTGGGATCTGCATCGGTTATAAAATGGACATGTTAGCAACAAGTGATATTCGTCTTCAAGCACGTTTAAAGTACATTTGTTACAAACTAATTCTTTATATGGGACAACTATCTTTGAAAAACGATGTTTTTGAATATTCAAGTTATGTGATTGGCATCGGAATTTGATCAACATTCGCATAAGATCTTTGTTTAATGCGCCACAGGAAATATACAGTTCTGGTTCAAGAAGTGACGTAAATATATTATAATTTACAAGAAATGATTAGTTTCTTATTTTACTATTCCAGTGTTGTATATTAATATCTATACAGCGTTGTTTGAACTCAGACATGAAGTGATTTACATCGCCACAATCTTGTGCTAAACAGACACAGGAGAAACCTGTAGTAAATAGAAGCATTCGAACATGTGAAACCCAGTTTGTCCCTCCGTTATCATCATAGGCTTTCATCATCTTATATCAGGCATTTGGGTATCTATTTTGGTCCATACGAATAATTCGGCACCAATATTTAATACACCTTGAATAGTAATCTACACACAAGTTATATCTGCACTTGATGCAGTATTTATACTGACTGACAGAAATCTTTATAGTACTCACCATGAGCCTTTTCAATACAAGTTCTATAAGTATAGCCCCACATTTCACTTTCATAGGTTAATACTTAAAAATATACTTGGTGAACAGTTGAAACAGAGGGAAACATGCACGTTTGGCTTGTAAAGATAGCGTTTCACATGCTYTGGACCAAACTAAACGAGATGAAAATACAATTCCTAAATATTTATAATAAGGGGTGGCCTCTACAGTTAGACCTTTAAAAAACCATTTTTCATTTCTCTTAACGCGTCCTCCGTTTCGAAAAACAACCACCTTAGATTTATCCAGATTTGCTTCAAAGCGCAACGTGTTACAAAAATCTTCAAGAATGTCTAATTTTCTTTGTAAATCAACAATGCTATCTCCAAGTAATGCAACGTCATCCGCGAACAGTAATATCTTAATAGCTCCTATGTATTCATTTACATATATTCCACGAGTATTGCCATGATGGAGATCGTCTGCAAGTTTATTGATGAATAGGATTAAAAAAAGCGGGCTGAGCATGCAGCCCTGGCGAACAGCGTTATTGGTTGAAAAGAAATCTGTTCTAGATTTACCAGAACGAACGGAGGCACTTACATTTGAGTACATATTCTCAATGATTTTATACATCTTGCCGTGTACACCCTTTTCAAGTAGAAGATATAACATTTTTTCCCTATCAATGCTATAAAACGCTTATCATAACTTAATAACTGTTTAACAAACTACCAAGCAATATTTGGGTGTAAGCGTAAACAGGTTCTCATATCTGAGACTTATGTTAAGTTTTAAAGACATCACTCAGACCTCACACACAGACATGGATGAGTAGCTTACTGGATGTTAGCTTTGTACAAACGTACATACAGTAAAAGCAACCAGTCTACTTGTAGCTGGTATGCAATACCATTTAAGGACCTTTCATAAGTAGAGGATACCTTTTGTAGAGCAATCTACTTTTTCGAAGCTCTAACCTGCAAATTATGTATTTACTGACGATCATTAAAATACCGATTCCACTTTTCTATTATTGCACCATTTCCACAAACCTAAGTCAAATGGATGCTACCGCAAGGTGTTTCTCCTATAAATTGTATCCCTAAATGTAACTTGTACATGTCTATATTTGGACTAGTCGCGTCTATGTATAATTTTATTTTATTTGTAGTTGATGAGTATATTAAAACAGTACATACATTGGGTTTTTTAACAACCGACAGGTATTTCCGTGAAATTTCTCCCTAAAGCAATTAAAATAATAACGTGGTTTTATTGTAGGACTGTGCAAAGCAAACAGTCATTTATAGAGCATGAATATAATTACTTTCAGTCTATCGGGACCTCTCTCCAGGGAACCGTGTTTGAGTCCGCTACAACCCGAACCAATATTGTATGTGTGGACTGTGTTGACAGCAATAGCAGACCTGTGCTTGTCAGGAAAACTTCAGTAACGAACCAATTCCAATGTGGAAATTGTTTCGAGATTTATACAGGAATCGATGCGTTATCTGCCAGCAGTAAGTAACATCGTGTTTTCTCTCTGTAAGGTGAAACCAAATATATTTCTTTCTTAAGTAAGAAAACATAAACCTTACTTCTTTCAAAACCGTTCCCGGCTACCAAGAAATACTTCAAACACGGTTTGCAATCCATGTTAATCCTGAACAAGCCAAGATTAAAAATTATGTTTGTTATCAGAAAAATAAATCGACCCCTCATAACAGGTGGTTAAGGAATGAAATGTCCTTCAATTGGTCCAGTGTAATGTTGAATGTTTTTATCATTGACACTTTACGTTTTGTGTTCTATTCCTTTTCTGACAAAAGTTCAGATTACGTGTTTTAATCTCCAGACTGGTGTGTATTCTACCTACCAAGCCAGGGTAAACTGAACTACACCTTGGCGCAAGAGTACAGAATTTCCATCACATGTGAGAATAGCGTTGATCCGTCTCTGCAAGCCGAAGTCCTCATCAAAGTAGCCACAAATGAACCTCCAAGAATCGACAATGCACAACAGAGTAAGCTGTGACAATGTTCTACACAATGAAATTGATGAAAACGATGTATTTCACAAAAGTCTAACATGTGACTACATTCTACAGTTAGCAAAATGTAGGAAAAGGATGTATTTCACAATAAAGTATGCTGTGACATTAGTCCACAAAATTATTGGAATATTGAGGAAAAAGATATGTTTCTTTGGTTTGGCTTTAATATCACCTCATGTATTTGACAGCGTGCCCAACGCCGATAAGAGCTGACTTAACGAATGCTGGAGACACGGTATATAACACTCTGAAGACCACCATCTCAGATCCAGATGGAGACACGTTATTCTGCTCTATGACAACCATACCAGCGTCAACTAACTTTGAGATTGACCCCAGTAAGTGTGTAGATCATTGTTTGAATTCCTCATTTACATCAAATGTTGACACCATACGTTGAAGTCACCTGCATTATAAGTTGTAATCACCTGCGCGTGTTTTTGTCAGATGAATCATGTGTTGTAAGCTGATGCATCATGTGTTCTAGTCAGATGCATTATAAGTTGTAATCACCTGCGTGTTTTAGTCAGATGCATCGTGTGCTGTAGGCTGATGGACCATGTGTTCTAGTCAGACGCATCGAGTGCTGTAGGCTGATGCACCATGTGTTCTAGTCAGACGCATCGATTGCTGTAGGCTGATGCACCATGAGTTCTAGTCAGACGCATCGAGTGCTGTAAGCTGATGCACCATGTTTACTAGTAAGATGCATCGTGTGTTGTATTCAGATGCTAATCAGATGCATAGGATGTGGTTCAAAAGCATCAACATCTCGTAGTCAGGTAACATGTGTAATATCATATGAATCGAGTCACCTAAAACATCGCTTGTGGCAATCTTGTGTGTTACAGTTACATGTATGTCATTTTTGTTTTAGTTACCTGCGATATTCGAGCGAAGAATAAACTGGAGATGGAATGCAACCCGTCCATAACCTTCCTGGTGTCAGTCAACGACGGTACTAACCCAAATGTGGGCCCTATAGCTGTGACGTGTGAAATAACAGGTATTCCTGCTGAAATAACCTCTTGCACTTAACCTAATCTACTATTGCCTGTTTTTTTCTATAAAGTCATCACAGTTTGTTTGTGTCATAATATCATGGTTGCCTGTAAACACGGTTTCTGGTGCTTCACAGGTTTCTTGCAAAAGCCAATAGATCCAAACCTGAACCGTACAATTTCCGTAAGAGAGGACCATCCGAACGGAACAGCGATGTATTCCTTCGACCCTCCTACAATCTCTCCGGCTATTATTTATCAGATTGTCGGCGTCACTCCGGCGCAAGCCGGCAAACTTTTCACCATTGAAAGTAAGTCTGCAGTATCTTGAACCATATCATTCAGTTTACAAAACAAAAAGGTGTAAACAATAATACGGTTAGGTATATACTTTGATACCATGGAGAATGCATATTCGAGAATTTTGAACGCAACCTTCACCTCAGCACGACCCGCCACGTCACGTCTTTATATCACCTACATGATGCAGAATAGTCTTGTTGACTTAGTATAACTGGTGAATGAACCGGAGAACTCAAACATAAATATTCATTTTCCAGATGGTCGTTCCACCATAACCTTGAATGAAGAACTTGATTACGAGAACACGTTCTTCCAAAATATTTTCATCAACATATCCGCCGACAACGGAAACTGTGACCTCGTGTACCAGTATCTAAACGTGCGTCCTATTGAGGTCAACGAACCGCCTGTTCTCAACCCAAAAGTTTTCTACCAACAGGTCAACGAAGAATCGGTAAGAAATCTTCCCAACAAAAATGTCATAAGCTGTAGGCTCTGCATTATGTCAGTGAAACAACACAATTTATTTTGAAGATTGCTTTTCTTTACAGTTCAATGAACACTCTTTATATTTTTATCCAGATCTTCGTGAACCCCAACTACGTGTGCGAGGACGAGGACCGTGGAGACAGGTGCCAGTTCAGGATTGCTGCGGGGAATGACGATGGAGTATTCCAGATCGACCGCAACACGGGAGTAATAACTTCTGCTTACAACATCGACAACAACGTGCG
>VKKT01000515.1:147719-159032 GCA_008038995.1 Haliotis laevigata | reverse complement strand
TTTTGTTTGGTTGAGTCCCATCCGGGATTCGAACCCACACTCTCAGAGTCAGGCACCTAAACTCCAGTACACAAAGTCAGTCGTCTAACCCACTTAGACAACGCATTCCACAAAATGACAGTCGGACAACTGGTAGTCTAGATCAAGGACTTTGTGTACCCCTCTGATCAGTGTAAATTGGCCCGACTGGGTAGTCTCTACCAGTGCCGTTTTAACTTGTATGGGATTGTGAATGTTTGATCCAAGGCTGTACTGAATGTCTATGGATGTAAAGTAATTCTATACCTTAAATGGGCTCGTCTAGATAATTTGACAGTACAAAGGACCTCAGTCTTTTATTAGGACAATGTGTTCGTATTATTTACGTAATCCAGAAATTATTATTCAAACTGAAAAGTATTTCTTAGAGATCTGAGCAAGTCTAGTGTGATACATGAAATTGTGAAGTTCGGATATCAGACGAAGCTGACTGAGCCTGGAGCCATAACAAGTAAGATCATGTTTCTCAAAGTGGCCATTAATCGGCTAGCAATCCCTTGTGTCATTTCGCACTATCTACTCCTTTGCTCGGGGGAATATAAAGCAGTACATTATTGCCACACAGCCTATTTTCACAGGCCAAAAAGCATGATAATTGTCACATGTACATTTTGTATTTTCTACACATCCAAGAGATTGCCTCTACAAGGCGATGATGACCTGACCCACTGACTTCAGCTTCAGCATCCAGTCTTTGTTAATCCCTTCACTTCCATCTCTTTAACTCTACTTTCCTCACCTAGAGAACCTGCGTTAATCAGAAATTGATATTAATTAATCCTGCCAAATGAATGTGCACTGCGCAATGAGTTGGTTTTAGATGTCAACACGGTCCCTCTAATTCATCATAAGAATGTTTCCGGATTTTCAAGGGGTCGACGGGCGAAAAGGAAAATTAGTTCGTTATATCCGTCAGTTCGTTAGAAGTGTGGTTTACTGTATTTATCTCCTATGAGAAAACGAAGAGGTGGCAATTGAAATGAAAGCTCCTACTGAATAGGCCCTTGACTATTGTATGGCACCGTACAATGACTGTCTCACGTATTTATGTCATCTATGTTTCTGACTGAGGTAAACGATTGCAGAGGAACGATAATCAATGTTGTCAGTAGCGGTTTAAATCTTCTTTAACACAACTACTGTCTCTATCCACACATCTTTTTCACTTTGCTTTATCCATTGTCCTGGCCGCAATGTTAATGTCTGTTTGGTGATTGACAGCATCCGTGCCTATTCGATTGACAGGGTGTGTCTAGGCGCTAACGTGTTTGTACCTCTTGTACGTTTTCAGGTGCGCCCGGAATGAAGGATTTTACAGGGGAGATATTTTTAGCATTTTTCGTAACCAATTTTAATATCGAAGAATACAACTTTATGGGTATCAACGTTATTGCAAGAGCGACGTTTCGATGTAGTTTCTTACATTAATATCAAGCTAAAATGAGAAGATCTTCATGCAGCGGTTACTGTATATTTCATAATTATGTTAAGATATCCTATGCTTCCACTGATTTCACAAGGACTTCAGGACATGCTCATGCAGCCTACGTGGTTTTATTCTCATATGAGTACAAGTCTGTGATGTTTCTGTTGCAACAGAAGGCGTAAAACCCCACTCAAGGTTTCGCCAGGTATAATCAGGTACTCCCCAGGGTATTGGCTGGATACAGCCAAGTTATTGGTAGTGAATTGCCAGGATAGTGACACCAGCACGTTTTCGTCAGAACAAAATGTGTACCATACAGATACCCTTCAGTAGGCCGTTAAACTATGTAAACAAGACTGTGGAAATGAACATACTAACCCTTTGATATTCCACCAACAGACATAACCCAACATCTGAAGTGTCGGGGCGTTCGTACGCCAGGGTTTTCTGCGGCAGTTAATGGCTTCAGGACATGCCTTGGGTTTGTTATCCAAGTCTTGCAGTTCTCCAGATTATGTAATTGGACGGTTCCACTACGTGTTTACATTGTAGTGGTACTATCTGTATCACTGGAATAGAAGACATCGCCGTTGTAATGGTTACACAGGGAGACCTTTATGGCAGATATTGTGCCTACCAGGCCCCAATGCTGATGTTGGTGGGCAAACCTTTCAGGAATAATACTGCTTGATTTTGTGTAACATGAGTATGCTATTAATACACATTTCTATGTATAAATTATTAAGCTACACAATTGCTCTTTTTTCAATTTTACTTTAGAGGTGACTGTTGACGAGATTTGTTTTACGCCTCATTTAGCAATATTCAGGTAATAACACGACGGGGACACTGTAATTGGTCTTCACACATTTTATCCTATCGACTACACAACCTCCTTTGGATATGCCGTGGGTATTGTTTGTCCTTCATCTGAGAGTATGATATGCTCTGTAAAGAGAAACAGCTTTATTAGTCTTTAAATACTACATGGCGCGAAGGCATTTGCGGTCTTCTCGTGTCATGAATGGATGGCCATTCCTTTTGCATTATATTATGTAATCACTGGTCGACGTGATGGAATATCATGTTAAGAAGCCATAAATAACACATCGATAGTAAGGAAAGTAAAGATTGGGGGGAACGAATCAATCTTTTGTGATGAAATTATTCCATAAGTCAGCCACGCGTTGATGAGTTTATTAAATAACACATAGAGGAAAGATAGGAGTATGCACAAAGGCTACATGATGTGACTGATGTCACAACTGTCAAGGGATAAAACAAGGTTCCGACAAAGCCCGTACAGTTCAACTCATTCGTAGATCCAGGAATGGATCGAGGGTGATGATAGCACGATTATATGAAATGAAAAAATCCTGTAATATAACAGATTCCGTGTTTTCTTTGAAAGAACCATGAAAGAGTGTCTGACTCAACGTGTTTAGTCATGTCAACTGTATTTCAGCAATGTTAACCAAATTAAGACCGAATTTTTTTGCCTCCGCTCTACGTTTTCCGATGGCAAAGGTCGTAATACATCGTAATAATCGAGTATGACGGGCATCAATTTTGGCTATTTACCGCTGTCCCTTTGCTGGTTCCAGTACCCATGATTGATCTTCAGTAACCCATGCTTGTCGTAAGAGGCGATTTACTAACGGGATCAGGTTGTCAGGCTCGCTGACTTGGTTGACACATGACGTTGTATCCCAATTGCGTCGATCGATGCTCATGCTTTTGATCACTGGATTATCTGGTCCAGGCTCGACTATTTAAGGATCGCCGCCATATAGCTAGAATATTGCTGAGTGTGGCGTAAACTAAACTTACTCACTGACTTGCTGGTTCCGACGGTACTGGTCGTTCCTCATGCTATCAATCACTTGTCTGTCTCTTTCGGACTGTACGTGTGCGGTCAAACGAGACACTGTAGAGGTCTGAATAAACAGAACATCACCACTTATTTACTGAACAGGGCACACTAAGGGCAATCATGCATGTTGCAACACCCTTCAGATTAAAATGGAAACTCAAGTTCGCTCAACCAAGAAAATGTATTGAAGCTCAGAATCTACAGTTTCAAAAAAAGTTATCTTTTGCGTTTTACTAAATGGAGATTATTGCAGTCGTCCTCCGCACAGACAGCTTCAAAACGTACTGAAGTCACCGTGGGGATTCTGGGTAAGGGTGTTTATGTAAACTTCGTATTTGGGCGACTACATAGGTCGCGTGGTCAGATTTGATCACTGGATTGATTACATATACCTCGTTTCCCAGTGGTACACACCGGTGATTGTGATGTCAATCATTGGAACGTTGGTCCAGACTCGAATCTATATACTCATGGAAAAATGTATCGCAACACCTATATTTTTTATAGTATCAATATGTTACCATTACCCACAGCTCAGGAACTGAATTTAAGTTACGATCTGGATACCTTGACCCTCGAGGTATAATTGAACGGCAAATCTAAACGAAAAGCTGTTAGTAGTTTTATTCAGAGAAACAAACATGACGAAAAACTATGGTCGTATGACGTTAACAAATGCAGTTCATTGTCAAGATTCTGGCATACAAACCTCAAGAAATCACAATGTACTCAATAACCGAGCACAATGTCTATATCCAGTGTAAACTCTGCTAACTGCAATAACACAGTCCCTGACTCTCCGCCACACTGACTGTATCAAATGTTGAATTTGTCGTTCAGGTTCATGAGTGAGGCGTGTTCCAAATTAATACATCAAGATTTTGTAACGGAGGATCTCTCAATAAGGTCCCAAACATGTTCTATTGGACTGAGACTCTTGGTGGGCCAAGGTAGAGTTCTTGCGGCTTCATGTCGAATAAAATCACCAACGGCACGTGCAAGATGAGGGATATCATTGTCATCCACGCTGACTTGTCGTCACTGGATGTTATTATTTTTCAAAATGTGATACAGCAACTCTGTCTAGGATGTTACGGATGTACATATTTCCATTCATACTGCGTAGGCAGTTAGATTGCAGCGACGAGCGCGGCCATTAACAGGGAACAGAACAAATCGGCTTTCGTCCGACCAGTCGACCATTCCTCATGACGTCAAAATTCCAGTGACGTCGAGCTTGACACCAAGTTGCTTTGTGCTCTGGTCTGCTAGGTCGTCTGGGTCTTTACCAGACACTTTGGGACCGTTCTGTTAAACAAACGATGATGTGTAAGCCACTCTGTTTTTAACACGCCTCTGGACATGAACGAGAGAATACTTGTGAATTTACCTCACTAAGAGTTGTTCAACACAAAGTACGTCTGATAGGACGTCGCGTTTGACACCAAGCTTGTTGGCTCTTTACCAGACGATTTTGGACCGTTCTGTTTTACAAACGATGATGCGTAAGCAACTCCGTTGTTAACACGTCACTAGACATGAACGGATGACGTCTTGTGATTCTGAGAATGGCTGTATGTATCCTCCCTTGAAGGTTCACGCATGGTCAACCAAAACGCCGACGGTCCTAAGTTTGCTGACGTTTTCCAACAAATCGCCTGATAGTTGATTTGTGACAACCAACTTCTCTTGTAATAGCCTTTCAGGTGATAGAGCTGCAGTTTACTAAAACATGATATTCGCTTAATGAAGGATTCACGTACAGCACGTGCATGACTAAAAGCGCACACGAGCACACACATATACACACAAGTTACTGGCATTTGCTCGTTACATACAACATGTTTCTGCAATAGCAGATTGGCAGGCCTTTATACAGTTCTCTTGTTAGACGTTCACCTCAAAGTTCTTGTAACTGGATTCACAATGATCGAAAGAGATAAGGGCAGTCTTGGTTAAGAAAAACAATATTTTTAGCTGAGGCGGAGTTTCCTCGGTACTCATACTCCTGAAAGAGATTATACAGTTTCTGCTGAGTGAGATGAAATCTTTACTGTCAGTGTATGTTGTATTTCGCCTCATCTTCCACAGTGCTCCATACGGTGGTAATTGGTTTGACACCTGAACTAATTGACGATCAAGTCGAGTGTTTGCAGTTGTCAGTCGATGTTTGTAGCTGTCAGTCAGGGAATTTCCATTCAAACATCACTCTGGACAGGACTACATGCACCGAGTCCCTGGTCCAGGTTGTTATAGCACTATCTGATCACAGATAATCTTCCGGACGAACACCATAAGCTTCTTACAGCCAGAAACATACTAATGGGAATATACATTGTACAATTGAACACCATTGTACGGAATTTACAAAACGTTAACTATATAACCGTTGCTTCGTTTACTAAATTATTGGTGCAACATATATGTTCCCTGGTGGATGCTAATATATATCTTCTAAGATTACATTCAGCCTTGTTATTTTACGACATTTCCAATTACCTCCAGGAATAACAGAAGCTTTATTTGTCTGTTGGCATATCCAGCGTCTTAGCGTCTCAGTTACTGTATGTGATTCCCCTTCTGGAATTAGATTTGGGTTAATACCACCCGACAAACACGTAAACAACCAGAAGGTTATGGGCAACTTGTCTCACAAACCATCCTAATTGTGTTAATGTTAACAAGCGTGCAAAATAGATGAACTTTCATTGATCAATTAATGTTGGATACGTGGAGGAGGAGGATTGTTTTGAAGGCGTAAAAGGTGTTTTAAGTAGTGGCTTGAAGGACTGTATTCATTTTTACCATCATATGATGCTGTAGGTTACACCAGAGCGCGAAATAGAAAGCGTTCATTGATCAGTAAGTGAATGTTGGTAACGGCGAATCTGGAGGTTGTTATGGACATTTTTTCAATCTGTGTTTTATTTAAGTTCTGGCTTAAATTTTCTCCCCACTTTTAACATCATATGATGTTTTCATACAAGAATGCGAAGCAGATGAGCCTTCATTGATCAGTCAGTGGATGTTGGTAACGGCGGATGTAGGGGTTGTTATTAAGGCGTAAGTTTGATACTCAATGAATCCGATGTGCCGGAATTGACAGGGTCTGATTAATTGTCTTGGTACAGGGATATTTACCAGGATGATTAAGACGCCATCTCATACCAACAGAACGCTGTTCTAAAGTTACTTATCAAACCTTCATACCTTCGTGATACTACGTAAACATGCATGTTCACAAACAATTTGAACTAATGTGTCTCAATAATTGCATACATGTGGTGGCTTATATGCAAACGTTGGTGCCACTACTTCTGAATTATTCATTTATCTTTACAGACAATATCAAAATAGGATACACTATTCACCGACACAAAGAGAAAATGGGGACCATGTAGCAACTCAACTCAACTCAACCATATTAGTTCACAGGTTGTGCATTCAGGAAGTTGTGCTAATCGTTCACATTTTGCACATTTTGCGCTCAGACGCACTTTGCGCACATTAGACTGACTGACTGACTGATTATGGTTTTACGCCGTTTTTAGCAATATTCCAGCAATATCACGGCGGGGGACACCAGAAATGGGCTTCACAAATAGTACCCATGTGGGGAATCAAACCTGGGCCTTCGGCGTGAGGAACGAACGCTTCAACCACCAGGCTACCCCACCGCCCCCTGCGCACATTAAAAGGACACGTGGACAGTGATGTATGATATTAACAATATTTCCTGTTCCCACGCAGGATACAAAACCCGTTCCCTTGTTTGATATACCACAAACACAACAATGTTTGGTTTGTGGGAAATATATGTATATATTCCCAGAAGTTCCCATACTCCCTCTGTATATACACACCACCAATACAGGCTATATATAAACATATATGGACTATTTCAGTATATTGACTATATAAGCATATATCTTAAACGATTACAGTTATTTCAATTTTAATTAAATCATTTTTAACCAATAGTATTGATGAGTGTATAGTTGTGCGTATGTATGTGTTTCGATTATTTCCGTGAACAAAAGGAGGAGGTGGCCTCTGTGTTTTTAAATAGAATGAAACGAAATAGAACGAGGGAGGACTTCGAGTTAATCTATAAATAGCCTCTGTAATAGCACCTCATCTGTCAACTGGCATAAACATAGGTGCAGACAACGTGAGACATCCCTTTCTACCATGAGGCTCGTAGAATTACAACATTACAGGCCTCCGTGAAGCTTTCAAAATGTTTTCTGGATGGCTGTGAAGGCCATTTCCAGCTTTGAAGCCTCACTGACTACAATTATGCATCATGCACTTACCTATTTTGGCTTGTGAAATTTTCTTGTATGTGAAAAGTGTACATGTCCTGTCGGTGCATGTGTTTTGTACCGCCCATGGGGTATGATGCGCACCTTTGTCTTCACCATTCGACTTCTAAATACATGCCCGTTATATAAACGGAAGCGTACAATGGACTGAATGGACAATTGAGACCTCCAGTTTTGGTAACAGAACATTGAAATGTACAGCTGCAGAGAAATAAAACTGTCTACCCGAAAACCTGAAATCTGCCTCTTCATTTGAATCTTTCACGTCACAACTAGTGACCTTTCTCTGCTCACGGGCATTCACTTGCTAAGTGCACAGAGCATAGGACTATGAATGATGCGCTATAGAAGTTCATGAATTATTGTTATTACGTTCTGATTTCTTATGTTCATATAAAGGTTGTTTTCTAATTTATATGTATAGTCTATGACTTGTGTCATATTCATTTACTTCGATAACAGTTACTTCAAGATAACATAGCATACTTATGTATGTTCAAGTCCATAATAAGAGCCGAACTGCATTTGGCACAGAACTTGACACTATTGCAACAATATCCCTTGGAATTTCTGAATAGTATCTGTTTTCTCCGCAGACAAGTTTGGTATTTAAAACAATTCATATTCATATGCCACTAGCATGCCTCCTTATTTAACCTTTGTAAAAGTAGTACGCACCTATCATGTTTCGGCCTCAGGTCTCACATCCAAGTCGTCATGTGGACCTTTGACATACAGAGCTTCAACAAATTCCTTTGGAATCATAGAAGAGAGACGGACATTGTCGCCTTGTCGCTCACATTACTCATTTAAAAATGGACGTCAATGCCACCTTGGAAAATGCCGCGTTGTCGCATTACCGAACGTTAGTGAAATATCAACTATGAGTTCCGACGGTGCTAGAAATAGTCGCGTTATAGCATGGTGGCCCTTTTACTCTTTGACAATGTTTCTTGTTTTTGTAAACTCGACAACGCGACAATGTCCCTTTTTGGATTCCATAGATGTCAGTGTAACTAGTTGCTAAAAGCGTAAAGAAATACGGCATTTCTGTTCATGTTCCGGTTCTAAGTAAGCATCTTCTCTGAGGTACAAACCAGCAAGTCATGCTGTTTTATTGTAGGCTAATCTGTACTCCAGTAAGGGGCACTTCACACAATGTTTCTTCTCACACATCAATCCTGCGGTGGAAACACAGATCTGTAACACAAGCAGGGCAACATTCACAGTACTGCAACACATGTCTACTTCAAGCCACCATCATGCACCGTCAAAATCAGTCAGCCAAGCTGCGTTATGGTTACCGAAACAGAGAACACCATTAGGCGTGGTGGGAAAATAATTACTTTGGCACGGAGGTGTTTACAGCCCACCTACAGCATCCCCTGTGATGTCTACCTATTTTTCAGGGACTAACAAAAGAACTTAGCGACAGAGATGTCAGGCGTACTGAAGCAAACCTATTTCACCAGGAAAATACGACTCTAATGTCTGGACTGCAGGTGAATTGGACCATGAATTGTCTAACTGCGCCTAGCATATGACACGAATAGAAACAAGAGCCAAAAGTGAGTGATGGACATGAGGTGAGTAACCAGTCTGCTTCGTGATACCGTTATATTTTTAGAAAACCCCGTCAGTAATCAATATTTCAAATCAGATAAGTAAGAACTCATTCCAGCAAAAATGATAGGATGAAATATTAATGGTTTAAAAGTCAACACAATATGTGTTGGTGTTAGATGTTTATGACATCTTCTCGATGGAGTTACGAAGAGTAATATTTTCTTTTGAACTGAACCATGAAATATGTTTGTGCCTAATAATGTTATCATTTAAAATGAACTGTCTTTCTCATTTTACTGCACTTTTAATCACTGTTTCTCTGGATAGCATAATATAAATGAGAGACAAAAATCTCATTATTAAACCTTTCCTTCTTCCACGAGGTGCCTAATTTGATCTTTCAGAAGAACCAACTGTATTCATTTGTCAGCCAGCAGTCCCAGATTCCCACGGATGTTGTCAACTTGATATGAGGTGCACGATTTTGCTAAAATTTAGTCGAAATCGCTTGGTTGGAGTCTGTTTTCCAATATCATTACCTCAGGATATTACAATCCAGATATTGAAATTTGGTCTCATTTTCCATGCAGCTCAGCATGAACCAGATCTCACACAATATCACAATATACTTAGAGTACATCGAGCTTAATAGCTCGTAAACATGTCACATCGTGAACAACTGATCTCAGATTCGATTGCCTTATCAGCTCCAATGACATCAGTAATTATAGTTGCCTCGTGAGCATATTGATTGACTCCTATCTCGAAGATATAAGGTCATCACCAAATAGATGGTCATTTATGTCCTTCATCCGAGAGTATGATATGTTTTGTAAAAAGAAACAGCTTCATTAGTCTTTAAATATTACATGGCACGAAACCATATGCGTTCTTCTCGTGTCATGAATGAATGGCCATTCCTTTTGCATATTATGTAATCACTGACGACATGATTGAATGTCATCTTAAGAAACCATTAATAACACATCGTTCGTAAGAAGAATATAGCTTGGGTGGAAAGAATAAATCATTTGTGGTGAAAATATCCTCTAGGTCAGGCACACGTTGTAGAGTGTATTATATAATATGGAGAGGAAAAATATTTACGTAAAAAGTTGTTAAATGTTACATGATATGATCGATCTCACCACTATCAAGACCCGTGAAGGTCCGAATTAGAATGAACCTTCAGTAACCCATGTTTGTCATAAGAGAGGATCGGGTGGTCATGCTCGCTGCCTTGGTTGACACATGTCATCGGTCCCCAGTTGTGCAGATCGATGCTCATGCTGTTGATCACTGGATTGTCTGGTCCAGACTCGATTATTTACAGACCGCCGCCACATAGCTGGACTGTTGCCGAGTGCGGCGTACAACTAAACTCACTCACTGTCAAGGGATAAAATAGAGAATACGACAAGGTCAATTTGGTTGAAAATATTAGTAGATCAATAAATATAGAGAGGGGTGGTGATAAAGTGTTTAGTCATGTCGGCAGTATTTCAGCAATGTTAAACACAAAAGACCAGTTAAGACAGAACGTTATTTGCCTCCACTCTACGTTTCCCGATGGCGGCCTCATTTTCTACCATTTACCAATGTCCCTTTGTTAGTTACAGCGTGTACCGACTGTTCGCAGGGTCCTCATACGAGAGATGCTCCTTGCAGATGACGCCGCCCTCAGTGCACGATCCCAGGAGGCCCTCCAGCGACTCATCACCTGCTTCGCAGAGGCATGCACAGAGACCAACATCATGGGCCAAGATGTCAGCACCACCCCTGCAATCACCATTGGCGACCACACCCTGGAGGTGGTGGATAATTTCACCTACCTCGGCTCCACCATCTCCAATGCAACAACCTATCCATAGATGCCGAGCTCAATGTGAGGATAGGCAAAGCAGCTGACGCTCAACACAAAGTTCAAAGTATCCCAAGCTTGTGTGTTGTGTACCCTTCTCAACGGCAGCGAAGCCTGGACTCTTTACTCTCGCCAAGAGCAAAAGCTGAACGTCCTGGGCATCAGCTGGCAGGATCGTGCCACAAATGCAAGCGTCTTGTCCCAGGCAGGCGTACCAAGCATG
>VKKT01000515.1:127020-137459 GCA_008038995.1 Haliotis laevigata | reverse complement strand
TCTCTCTCTCTCTCTCTCTCTCTCTCTCTCTTTCTCTCTCTCTCTCTCTCTCTCTCTCTCAGAGGTTTGGGGTTTTTCTCGTTTGGAAGCTTTGGAAAAGGTTCACTCACAAGTAAGCTTGGAAAAAGTCTTAGCAGTTAAATTAAATACCTCAAATGTGATGATCTATGGTGAATGCGGCCGCTTCCCACTTTATCAAATATAAGTTATCAAATACTGGGTTAAGCTCCAAGAAATGTTATAACATGATGTGTTTGTTTGACACTAACGGAAAATCAAATTGGGTAACGATTTTAGAAAATTACTAAATCAGTGTAGTTTTAGTCATGCATTTCTGTCACGAAAGATTACCTGCCCAAAGTCATTTTATAATGCTTTATCCCAAAGATTAAAAGATATGTACATTCAAACCTGGAATTCATCTTTAATATAGTCACCCAAATACTCTTTTAACAGTACTTTAAAATCTGTTTTGAATACAGAGCAATACCTCCACGATATTAATCCCAGACAATTTCACGTTTCATTATCCAGATTTAGAAGTTCTTCGCATGATCTTACAATCGAGAAAGGCAGATATTATAATATTCCAAGAGAAAACAGATAGATTGTGCAAACTTTGTATATTAAATGTAATTGAAGTTACACTTTTTACTGTTATGTCCTTACTACACTGATTTAAGGACAAAATATCTACCACGATATTACCATTCATATCCTACCATATTTATATTTAATTTGTTAATGAACTCCAAAAACACAACTTATTTTTCGCAAATTTGGTATGTCTATCTACCATGCAACGTTTGACAACATTTGCAAACATCGTGATTGTATATGCCATTATTGTTATCAGACTTTGTACTATAGGCCTGTGTCCCCTTCAGTACTGGAATAAAGAGAAAGAGATGACTATTCCTTGGTTTTACATAGATTGGAAGTTTTGGTACTGGAACAATATTGGCATGTGTCCTGGAATCTGGGACATTCCAAGATCTTCAACGGATATTTAGAAGATCTTGGATAAATAACAGAACACTATCACATCTGAGAGCATAACTCATCTGAACGAGGAAAGAAAATATTTGCTTCAAATATGGCACCTTTCAGTTTATCGAATGAGAATTTGCTTGGATAAGTAAGAGCTACAGTCAGATAATGTCAGGTTTCACTAGAGTCGTAGGGAGAAATGTCCTTGCGACGACACACCCAAGCAGCAATTGCAAATATTGCGAGAGAGTAAGCCACAATTTTATGCAGACAATAAAATCAGACCCTGATAAAATCTTCAAAATGGAACTGACATTATTGGATCCCCCCACTCCCACCCCCACCCCCCAAGCAGCACACGCCTCCAGTCCCGTGTTCCAATCATTCTTATTTATTTGTGCAGGGATGCGTCCCTTCAACATGCCTGAAATTTATGGTCGAAGGCTCGAGTTATGTTTCCAGAATTGTCAGTTCCATACTGGTGTTCGTAGGTCTCACCAACATGTTAAACGTCAAATCACGCTGTCGGGCATTAATATGCCTGGAATGTCTTGATCTTCTTTTTATCGTGATGATCGAGTAAGGTAACCAGCAAACATTAGGACCAGCTGATTCATTATATTATGTTTCATCCAATCCAATTTCACAACAGTTCTTTCAATATTTGATAACATAAAATACGACCTCGGTATTCTTTCTTTTGAAACACAGTGGGAACCTGAGTATGTACACCTAGATTTCATGACACTGTTTTCTCTTACGTCATAGGCAATGTTGTTCTTGCATAGTAGCAACACCAGCTATCATGCTACACATGGGACACCGTCTTCGGGAAGAAAGAAGTTTTAGCTTAACGAATAATATGACGAACCAATCATTCTGTCCAAATGATCCAAACTATTTAAATGACTTAAGACAAATGACTTGTGACCTTTCCGTTCGTTGCACGTTTGTCAAGACTTATACACGCACGCACGCACGTGCAAGGCCCTAGCTGTAAACGTGCAAGAACCTTGAACATCATTTCACCCCACCTCACATTTATTCAGCTAAAGGGCAATCGTGTTTTCCAGGAAATACACGTTGTTTTTCAGACAAACGAGTGAAATCAAACCTACTGTATCAGTGTACAGAACGTTCCATCTAATCGATATCAAATCTTGATACCTGCCATTTTTAACTCACATTATCACATTACCTATTTGCTGATTTATTTGAGCTGGTTGTGTGGATGTTCGTAAACCTATCACTCAAGGTAGATTTGTCTTTGACGACATCATTCTGCCTGTATTATCCCTGGGCGAATGTATGTAGCCTGGCAACGGATGATGAATCCGTTAGTGGATCCTAACAGATTCTCACAACCGACGCTGTACGTGCAGTATAGAATCAATCAATCAATCAATCAATCAATCAACAAATCAATCAATCAATCAATCAACCAATCAATCAACAGATGCAACCAATACGGACAACGCCAGCACACCATCACCAACACAAACAAATGATATCCATATCAGTTATATTGTTCAACCGTAATGTATTTTATTTCCCATTCAGCTCCACTCCATACAATTAGGTTCGTCAATAGACAATAGAAAAACCTTTTACTGACTCATTGGAGTGAAAGGCTACCACAAAATGTAATATGTCCAGCAAACATATATCACTGTCTGAAGTTGTGAAGCTGTTCCAGGGTGTAGCCATCTTCTTGAATACTTCTATTTCTTTCTCAGTAAGATGCATTGGAGTTTTAAAGACACAGACGTTAAGTAATAGGTCTAGCAAACATTTGTCACTGTCGGAAGGCCTTGCAAGTTGTCAAAGTATTTGGCTGACTTGCTATTCTGCCCTAAATAATGTGCACTTTACCGTGAGGAATGTGATTAAAACTAGATGCCTGTCATTCAGTCTCCCACACATTTCGTCTTGGAATAGAACAGTTACTGTTTATTGGCCTACATAAAATGCATAATCGCCTGAGTTTAATGACTACAAGACATATTGCAGTGCTAATCTTAGGCCGTGCAAAAAGGACACTTACGAGACTGAGATACGTACCATGTACTTGTTCCCGCAACCCACTCATCAAGGTCTGATCTAGTCAATAAAGCCGATATCCCTTACTCACCAAAACTTAAAATACATATGTGTCCATTTTCTGTCTCAATAATGTGCTTTAATCAGTTAAGTTTACTTGCGACTGTAAAGAGTAGCGTCCCTTAGCCTTAACAGGTTCAGGTGACAAAGATTTACTACACCCTGCGTCATGATAATGGCGGGATAATGTTTGTTGCTTTAACACAGGCACTCGGTCAAAAGTAAGAAATAATTAAAACTTTATTTATCGGTTATAACACACTCTGGTCAATAAAACTGAAACCATTTATGTTTTACAATTTAAACTGGTAGTGTAACTGTTGTGCGTTCTAACGGTTAATAATAATTTTGATGTCGATTATATAACACAAGATACATAAAAATGTATTTCTCTCATAACGTATCAGTTCGAATCCCACTTGCCCCAATCGTGGTCCCAGTTGTCTAGCACTCTATCCGTGCTCGTGGTTTCAACGCACAGATAAGCGTCTAAGACGTGCCTCTTGCTGGGTTTGGGGAAGCTGGCACGCCGTAGTATGTCTGGAGCAATTCGCTCCTCTCCGCACCTCTTCTCTCCACTCCTCTCCGCTCCACCTCACTCCGCTCCACTCCACTCCGGTATATTACAATCCGCTCCGCTCCATGTTCAGTTGACAGAACGATCCAACTGGATACCTCACAACAGTCAGATACCAACAGTGCCAGGATTGGTTGCACGTGTTGTCCAGTGCTTCAAGACGATAGCCGGAATGCTACCTCCATTCATCAAAGTGGTGAAGATCTGACAAGATCACTGCGGGATTTCGTTTCACATTACTGGATATTATGATTCTGGCATGTTTCAAGTGCACACGAGAATACACTCCGCTCCGTGAGATCTGTTATATTTAAACCAAAGCCATAGTTTATGTCTGTATCGGTCAAGATTACAAATTGGCGTCCCAGCACCAACTGACACAAATTAGCGTCATAGAGTGAACTGACACAAATTAGCATCATAGAGTGAACTGACACCTCTGTAAGACTAGATAAGGACAGTTCTACATTTGGGTCACCGTTGTAACATATACTTGGTAACCTCTGCCAGAAGCGCAGACACAGAGAAAACAGGCCTAATTCACAAAAAGCTGTGATGAGTTCATTCTGTTTCCTTTACATGATTTATCAGTCCATCGAAAGTAACCAACTGGATGTTGTTATGTGACAGTGGTGTGCTAAATATAGACTTGGGCTATATTTACTATTCAGACAGGGTCTAGACTACAGGGTACTACATCACTACTGTTCACAGGCAACGTAATCAAACACAATTAAGATATTCTAAACTGTCATACATTCTCCAGACATGTTTGTTTGTTGTACTGTCGGAAATAGAAAACAACACCCTTTTTTCCCATTTATATCTACAATTTATGTATTTAATATGTGAAAGTGTAAAATATCTCTTAATCTACAGTCTCAGTGGTAGGGAGATAGGAAACGTAAAAAAGGACTTTACTGAGGAGAGATTAGTGCAGAAATGAGCTATGCGTATTTTGCCTATGTCCAAAGCGACATATTTGGAACTGACCATGGCTTTATGCAAATCAGAGTGCATATTGTATTACAAAAGACACTTTTTAAATACCCATTTTGAAATTAGACTTACTGTCCTTATAAACGATTGCTGAGGTAAAAAATAATAACTTTAATACTGAAACTATTATGGATGTAGCTATAGTCCGTTTGGCTCAAAGAGAAAGGGACAGCCAGGTGTTCGAGAACGGATGGAGACGGCATAGCACAGGTTAATGAATAAATAACTTTGTCTGTGAACGTGCTTCTCGAACACCTGGCTGCCCCTTTCTCTGCACTCCTCCCTCGTAACAAACAGTGAACTGTGTCAATATTTTAATGATAGTTTGTTAAGCAACTTCATTATTTTAGGACAACAAATCTGCAAAAACCTCACAGAATTGGTATGATGTTTTGATTATGATCAGCGTTTCATGGTATATGTTAGGTTTATTAGTTTTCGAGTTAGATTGCAATTCATCGGTCCGCTTTTGAGCCAAACGGACTATACCATGGAGTCTCATTATCACAAATAAAAACCTAACAGGTAGGCCGGGTCGTCTCAAAAGCAAAACCAGCACGGGTGTTGTAGATGATGGTTTGGGTCGGGCTGGGGGATATATATATCAGCTTATAGTCTGTTTGCTGTGAAAACGTACCGATCAATTTCTCTTTAAACAAAGAAGTAAATCAAATAAAGTGAAATTAAGATTGCGAATCCTCTTGACTTTACCTTGCCAATTGAACATTAAAATCTTAGAATTTGTTCAACTTAGGATAAAAGTTGTTTAACAAACGATCATAGTTTCAAATCGCTATTATTGGTTGTATTACACGGGGGTGTGAACATTAAATGAAACCCCAAGAACAAGAAGAGTTGGTTTCTACGGTAGTCTCAGTTAACGCTCATCACACACCGCACGTGGATTTGTTTCACTGTTCCAACTACTGCGCGTACCCCCTTGTAAAAAAACCCATAATAGCGATTTGAAACTATGATCGTTTTTTAAACAATTTATATCCTATGTTGAAAACAATTCTGAGATTTAAATGTTCAATTGGCAAGGTAAACGTATGAGGATTCGCAATCTTAATTTCACTTTATTTGATTTACTTTTTTGTTTAAAGTGAAATTCATCGGTACGTTTTCACTGCAAACAGACTATAGATAAGAATGATAATCCTTTATGGTAATTAAATTGGGGAAGTAAACGACATGTCAGAACAATTTACAAATAATATCCAGTCCTGTCAATCTTCAGGTGGTCATGCAACCTATATATATTGAGACATTTCATACGATGGCTGATTTAAGCTTTCCCATGGGTATCATACCCTTTTACGTAACTCAACATAAACTTTATATGAAAGAAAGACACCTTAGATGTTAATCAATAGATGAGACATATTCAGCGCACAAGAAAAAGCATAAAATACCTTTGAGATGATCCCTTGTGCCTGCAGGCAGCATATGCATTTTATGCCAGGTGAGTCGACGGTCCGTCGCCATACCCGGCTGAGCGACCTAATTGTCATCTATAGTCTGATCTATTGTTTTCAGCAGCTATTCGTATTTTTTTCGCGACTTTACAAGTAAACATGCTTTCTGGATATCCTATTACGCATCCCACTGAACGCCCAGTTAGGCCGATGTGCATTATTTCGACATATGCTATTTGCAACTGTGTAAAATTTAGGGATACAGAGTAACAGCCGAAAAACATGTTTATTTTTCTATTTCCGAAAGTACTTTAGTCATCGAGCCTGACCATCCGATTCCGTTAGTCGCCTGTTACCCAGACAGATATACTGAATTGATGTTTAAAGCATTCATTGTTTACATTCTGGCGGGCAACATTCTGATCCGCATCATGAATATCCTTCTCGAAATGTTTATAAAACACCGGTGACTGAATGTTTGGAACCAATTCAAAATTTTGTTCCAGAGCCAAGAGGCACTTTATTTTACTGATCAATACTTCCTCGTGACTTTGCCGCCAGTATTTCAGCTAGTAGATCACTGTCTACTATGCCCACTGGAAATGAAAGATGCTTCACTTTTGAATGGTATTGTTCCGAAATCCACAGTATCTTCTTGAAACCTGGGGAAAAAATACTGAAAAAATATACCTGACATGCACATACATAAAAGTCAATGATCATCAAAGGCTTACCAGAAAAAAGTTGCAAAACACCCGCTGACACTTTCCCTTTTATGTTTTGCACTGTAGCTAAATCATGATGAGCATATTCCACACTCAGTGGGGTTAAATCAAGCCAACATCATAGAACTAGTTATTATTAGTGGGTTGGTGTACCAAGCGATAAGAACGTTTAAAGGGACAACGGCGTTAGTGCTGCATAGCTGCATGGAACTGGGAAATAGAACTCCTTTATCTGCGCGGCATAGTATCACAAAAGATGTGTGAGCAGCCATGGATACCATTTTCGTGACACCTGGTGCCAGCATTTGTCTTGTATACAATCTGTATTAGCTGGTGTCAACTTGAAAAGCTTATATATCAACCTGTCAAAATCTAAATTACGTTTTTCCTTAGAACTGAGGTAACTTCTATAGTTATTTATAGGTTCCAACAAAATACATGCTTTCCCGTACTATGCTTTGGAACCCACGTAAGGACATTCTAAATGGGGGGTCATACTATTTCTGGGTTTCTAACTTGGGACGAGGTCATTTGCTTGCATTCTATTTCATTTACATTATCAAGTTGACAGACACCGTGATCTTACTGCCGACTCTTACCGTTTACAATTTAATCTTTTTTATTCATCTAAACCATATATCAGCATGTAACAAATAATACAAATGCATTAAAAGCCATACTCTATGCCTTTACTAAACAAAATACAAGCGTATAATGTGAATAATTGATTGACTGTGTCCATCAGTGAAGTACTGATTTATGGTCAATTGTACTCTCGGTGGCTCTTGATTCTACATAAAGCATATAAAAGTCTTTTCCTGGACAGTGTGCAAAACCCAGCATCAGTGGGCCTCCCGAGGAAGATTAATGGCAAGTCTGAAAAGTATCGATGCACCGATCTGAATAGTCTCATTAAGTTGTCTTTAAATTCTGCAAGCATGTCTCTAGAGTCAAACAATGTTTCAGTCTGATTAATAATTGATATCATTATGATATGGAGATACATGATGAAAGGGAGATTGTTAGTGAATTGCATTGGCACCTGACTGTTTAGGTCGAGTCTACATTGGCAATTAACATTTTGCCAACATGTGATGATATGCAATGACACAATTGGACACGTTCGACGTCTCTCTAACGAACCAGCTGCATATTTCAGTTGATTGCACCTGTTCCCGGCATCCCAGAGACGTCAGTCATGTTCATAACAGTCTACACAGGTCAAGTAATCATACTATTCGTTGGGGAGATTTGGTGCCGTTGGGATGGCACACAATCAAGAGTTTTCTCTGTGTGACATGACGACAACTGGTGAGTGGAGGTTTATAAAACTTATAAGTGTTTGTCCAAACCAGATACATACACCACTGTCAGATATTAAATCAAGATTGCCCGTTCGTGAATTTGAAATTGGCAAACAACTGAAAGGAATTGATGCTTTAATTTAAGTAACATTCTCAGACAGCAATCATTGTCCCAGAATAAACCACAATGTGTAAGACGTCACTTACCGGCAGCAGTTTTATTACTTCATCGTTCAGGTCGTTCCTTGAAACGATGGTGTTGAGGATAGGACTTTTGCTACTTGTGGCTGATAAGACTGCCAGGTACCTGTTGGACAATTGTATAATCGTAGGTCCAATATGGACCAAAATATCGGTCCCACGTGCACCAAATGGGATGTCAAATGTTATAGTACTCAGTTTGGAGGTTCTCGAAGCATGCACCTAAAATGGACCCACCAAAGATTTTCATAGTGGGTTTAGTCAGTGCGTGATGTTGACGTTGATGGAATGCACAAACGAAAAAGAAGATCTAAAACAGAGTTGGAAAAACACAGAATTTTCTGTCCAAGCCAGAAGTCATCCGAAGTCTGAAAGCGCCTTCAAATGACATTTTATGTGTCTTATCACAAATGTCACTCATCATTAGAACATTTAAGGTCTGAGTAAAGCTCCACAACGTTTAATGGTAGACATATACATGTGGATGACATTTCCAAATTTGATGCATCGGCAGCATCGATGCAATTCCATTCCTTAGTTTGACTTGTACTACATGTTTCCGTGAATACTTCGTGGTAAATAACATGCCTTTTTATGTATTTGTAACCGGTTTCACCGGTGGGGAAAGTAACGCATACCTTTTAGTGAGTGAGTATAGTTTTACGCCACCTTTAGCTATATGCCAGCAATATCACGGCTGGGGACACCAGAAATGGGCTTTGCACATTGTACCCAAGTGGGGAATCGAACCCGGGTCTTCGGCAGGATTAGTGAACTATTTAACCACTCGGCTACTCCATCGCCCGTCATAAAAACCGGGTATCATCACTAGTTGATTGGTAGTGATTAACGTGCTCTTGTCTTTGGTTTTAGCAGGAATGTTGAAAGGATTTTGTCGCTGTATTATCGTGAGACCCAGAAGAAGATCCGACTTGCTTACAACCTTGTTTAAAATTGGGTGAACGAATAGGACACAGGTGTGAAAAACAACGCATGTATGTAACTACGAAATTTTAATAGATGTAATTTTCGTTACGTGTACACAGTTTAACATGAGGTTTAAGAAAATGCCCATGTGAAAAAATGTCCGCATGTGGTCATTTCCTACACCTCATGAAAGGATGAGGGATCAACCCTGATTTCAAGAATATGTGTAGAACTGTTTTGGTTGAATTTATTTGGAATCAAATGTGACCGACAAAGAAACACGGGCTTCTGTATTGAACACAATATTCCTGGTAAATCAATAGATGAGACAGGATTAGGGTGACATATCTGCTCAAAATACCGTTACATTTGATGCACAAAATAATAATATGTATATTTATACTCATTGGGAAGCAATCTTCCAAGCAGTATACATTGTAAACAATGTGAATCAACACCTAACAATGAGAATCAACACCTAATAATGTGAACCAGTAACTAATAATGTGAATCATTGCGTAACAATGTGAATCAGCACTCACTATGGGAATCAACACGTAACAATGTGAATTAACATCTAACAATGTTAATCATTGCGTAACACTGTGAATCAGCACCTAACAATGTGAATCAATACCTGACAATGTGAATCAACACGCAACTATGTGAATCAACACGCAACAATGTGAATCAACAAGCAACAATGTGAATCAACACGTGACAATGTGAATCAACACGCAACAATCTGAATCAACACGTAACGATGAGAATCAACACGCAACAATGTGAATCAACACGTGACAATGGGAATCAACACGTGACAATGTGAATCAACACGCAACAATCTGAATCAACACGTGACAATGGGAATCAACACGTGACAATGGGAATCAACACGCAACAATCTGAATCAACACGTGACAATGGGAATCAACACGTGACAATGAGAATCAACACGTAACAATGAGAATCAACACGTAACAATGAGAATCAACACTTAACAATGAGAATCAACAAGCAACAATCTGAATCAACACGTGACAATGGGAATCAACACGTGGCAATGTGAATCAACACGCAACAATCCGAATCAACACGTGACAATGTGAATCAACACGTGACAATGTGAATCAACACGTGACAATGGGAATCAACACGCAACAATCTGAATCAACACGTGACAATGTGAATCAACACG
>VKKT01000515.1:75691-96100 GCA_008038995.1 Haliotis laevigata | reverse complement strand
CTGACCACCCGATCCCGTAAGTCGCCTCTTACGACAAGCATGGGTTACTGAAGGTTCATTCTTTGTGTGTGACAAAGTATCTTGAGGGATGTTATGATTCTGGCAATGTGTAACATAGTGTATCATAGTGTCAAGTGATTGAAGGGGTATGGTAAGATTGTATGACTTGGTCCAGTGATTCCGAGGGTGTGTAACACATATGAAATACAGNCAAGTAATTGCGGGATTGTGTAACACTGTATGTCACGGAATCCCGAGATTGCGGGACTGTGTAATTCAATAAGCAGCCCAGAGAGATCAAAGCTATATTTCAGGGTTCCCATCTAAGCTCATTTGCCCATTACTCTTTACCACCATGCCTATGGCTTGAGGGGACGAAACTCTATGGAATCTTGATTAATCCCGTTTAGCAAGTTTTATCACTTTGGAATTAGTCGTCTCTGCTTCTCTAGTTACATAACAAAAACCACAGCGTAAGAGCGGAAGATATCTGATCTAAATTGGTGAACATTACCTCCTTCTATAACTATAAAGCAACGGTTTTTCAATGGAATTCGAATCTTCAAGATGAAGTGTGATGTAATGGAATAATAAGTCTTTTTAAAATGAATAGAAACGTATGAGCAAGGTGGCGAGTAAACGGCGCCATCCCAAAGGATGTGTTTAAAGGTTTTACTTGAAGAAAGAACATAGAACTTCTGGATTCAAGTATGCCAAATGATACATTTGTCGATCTTGCCACGCCATCATAATAACCTCCTGGTCCTATTAAGAGCACTGATAACTGCATCGACATGACTTGTGAGCAGATTTGACGAAACCATGGAGAATGTCTTCTCTCATGATTGACTGAAGTAGAACTGGACTCAGATGCGTAACAAGGAGAAGAGTCTCTTGAAGTATGCCTGGACGCGAGAAGTGGTGCAGCATTGACTTCACATGTCATATGCGTCATCACTTCTGAGCATTATAAACCAATTCCAACACACCAGATTTATAACTGTATATATTATGTTCACGGGATAGAAACCATTTTAAACACAGTGACAAGTGACTGACGAGTGRAGGMGAGATTTGCAGGCGATGRACGTTCTGGGTTGAATATCAAACAACTCTACTCTGAATGCTATCATATGAGATTACTTAAGCAGCAAAGACGTCTTCCAAATCACCAAATCAACTCTGTTTGCCTATATACCCACACGGTAACCACTGTGTATGTATCCCCAGGGATATGTAGTTATACGAACATCAAGTCTCTGGTACGTGTTGGCCGCTGTGACAACCTGGATTTGAACATCACACAGAAGTTGCATTACGACGTTGTTATACTATATTCCTAGTCGTTTCCTCTCTATCTTGTGCTCCTATCGTGGCGGTTTAATGTGTCTGTCAGGACGACTACCATGACAGCCCCCGACAGTAACATCAGTCTTAACTGATGATAGGACATCATGCCAGACAATGGACGAAGACTCCAATATCTCCCTCTCAAGATAAACTGTCAGACTTGTTGCTGTCTTCATTTGAAGGACTCAAGATAGAATGGGTGACCGTCAAAACGGTACAGCCGATAACGTTCCAGCTGTATCGAGATCTCATTTCAATCAAATATGTCAATAAATGTGTCAATAACTAAGGGGTTTTGTATTTTATCCCATCACAAAATTCAGGTGTAACAGATAACACACCACAAGAATAATTTATAACCATAAGTTCAATGTATGGAATCATAACAATGGCATCTATACTTCAAATGAATAATCACTCACCGAAACTGTTCTTCACCAGTGACATAGTGGTTGAAGCGTTTGCTCGTCACGCCGAAAGCGCTGGCACCGTAAAGGTATATTCACTCAGTCAGCCACTCGCTCGCTGACAACAAGCTAAATATGTGGCCAGGCTACTTGCCGTTGACAAGGCTATGTGTGGTCAGTTTAACTGTTTCATATCTGTCTATTATAGTAGTCTTTATCCATCTCCTGTCATAGCCTTCGTTGTATGTATTAGTTTAGCAAGATGCCTGCCAGATATAATTTCAAGAACCACATGTGACACAGCAACCTGTCTGGTCCGTCTACAACATTAAAAGCCAGTGTTGAGTATATTCTGTGACCTGGGGATTCCGCTACTTCAAACTGATACTTTCCTGCAATTGCACACAGGAATCTAATTAACATTTGATGATGCTCTGAGTTTGATAATGTGTGAATGAGGAAATTAATGACATGTAGCTTCCATACCCTTTGCTTCCGTGGCCATAACTACATGTAGGAAGAAAGCTGTTTTGTTGGATACTGGCTACAGAGTAAGCTTTATGCAATGGTTCTTAAGAAAGCAGCAAACGTTCCGCACGATCGTTTCTACTTGTGGTGACGTAGTTTTAGTAACGATACAAATCAACTGCGAAGGATATCGAGTGAGTAAATGAGTTTAGTTTTACGCCGCACTCAACAATATTCCAGCTATAATGCGGCGGGTGAAACATAACAAATTCTATTTAAAGAGTCGTCAAACACTATGGTAACCGAGAGCGAGACCCATGCGCTCATGTCCTACGTGGGCAAGACGGAGCACCAACTTGTTTACAGGCCAATATAACTACGCTTTCTCTTGTTTTTGTTCTCTTACGAAAACAAGTGTCATAATGGATTTCAAAAGTATTTTCAACGTACTGTTGGACGGGATTTGTATAAAAACAAGGGGATTCGGCCAAGAGGTTTAACGTAAGCCTCCGGCACATTGATACCGTGATGTTGTTAAAAACGATCGAGATATCCCATCCACTGATTTCCTGGCCTGATCTAGAAATCTAACGAGTGGGAGCTGCCTCATCTGTTTTTACATTGATATCAATGCATAAGATTCGGAGTTACAAACAACTATCAACAAGCATGTGCTGCAAGAGTAGCGACCTCATCTTTCAGGTTTTTTATGTTTTCCTATATATCTCCTGCAACTCAATCATTTAGTGTTCACAGTTCATAACGTTCGAGGTGCAATGGTACTTTCTTTCTTTCGTGTAGAGAATTTTTCGGATGATCTCCTATATCCTGTTTTGACATGACAGTAAGTTCCCGTGTATTTCAGGTGGCCGTCCTGTACATGTGTTCCAGAGGGGCAGCTGATCCGCTATCGACTGACATTGATTTGACAAGGTCATATTGTCGTAATTGTACAAGGGAGACTGCTTATAAGAGAATCATCTTGTGATTGTGGAAATGATTTCATCGCTTTTGATTCACACCCATGTGACCTCGAGAGGACAAGACAATGCTATCCATTATTGTAAGTGTTGATGAGATATCGGTGATAGAGTTATGGCGGAGGTAAGGTTAAGGCACATTCACCCTTGTGTCAGTACCAGGCCCCTTGCTGAATGTGTATCAGGCCACTACGTTGATAATTCACAAGGCATCTAGACGTCTAGTGAAGGTTGACCTGACACACTGGTATGTAAATCTCACAGAAGTTGGATGAATAATATCTCTATTCAGACCCATAAGTGGGAAGTACAGACAATACGTACAAGGCCGAGGGAACATATTAATGAGGCATTGACCTGCATCATGACATTATCAGTATCCAGCATCAATTACTGTGACCACAGGGACTGACAATTTTATATTCCTGGTTGGAGCGGGAGTTGCCGCAAAGGGGATGGATTTTGGATTGAGACAGGATATTTTTACAGCAACACATGAAATGACATGTGTCTTATTATTACAGCTATAAGGTTACATGTTTATTATTGGAAACATTTTCTTCGACATATATATTGTTTGCAAACAGTATCAAATGGTCTGTCCCTATCTTTTATCCTGTTTGATTACGCCTCTTATAGCAGAGCATTACCGCTTTGATGTTAACATTTACAAGTTTAGGATAGCAATTGCACGATTACGATGTACATCCCATGAATTAAATAACCCTCTAGGACCCAACCACTGAAATACTGTTCCAAAAATGCTTTTATGTTGATAAAATATGCAAAACAATGTCCTGATACTGTATTCACCCTTCGTTTTGGGGTTTCATATTCAAATCGCGATTTGAAGTTTGTTACATTGGGCATTTTTGTATATGTAGCATATGTGCTACATGTGTAAATGCGCACAGAACAAAGCAAAATGAATTGATAAACTGTTTAATGTCAATGAACATGAGATGGTTCAAATATGAAACAGATTGTTACAATTTCTGCCCTTGTTTAGGCAGAGATGCACATTGCTCTTGATGCATTTGATGAATGTGAAGCCATCACGTCCAGGATGTTTGCAGCGCTGACGTTTCTCATCTCCGATTGAAAAGTGGGACACCTCATCTTTGCGGCTGCTATCAGAAGGGCGTTTGGTATATGATTTTGGTGTTCGTGGTGAAAGTTGGTGTGATATAGCAGGTCGTCCTACTCTGGTCTTGGACTCGGTCAGATCTTTGGCAATGTCACGGTTGAAAGTGCACAGCGTCACTGGCTTTTCTCCAATTGCACGATTACGATGTACATCCCATGAATTAAATAATACAAAAAGGCAGATATGATACATTGGGATATATTACCCGCGTCCATCAGTCTTGTCTGCTGACCAGATAGACTACCTTGAACACTCCCAGCATATAATCTTGCGTCACATCAGTTCCACATATTTTTATGAACCAGGAACCATTGTCTATGTTTAGTCCATGAGGCAAAAACAATCTACAAATAATTGCAGTTCCAAATGCATGTGATGCATTACTTTCAGTCTTTGTTGCTTGGTGCATGGCTCAATCTAGGTTCCGACTGTAATCAAATGCATCTTCAGAGAATGCCTGTGCGAACACGTGAGCGTTTTTAAACTGGTTCGAAGCAGCTGACAGTCCAAAGTTGATCCTCATGTAACCTGTCTGTAACTTCAAAGTTTGGGATCAATATCAATCAGCTGACGATTACCAACATGACGTAAACAGAGACTCCGTTTGATACACTACATACACTGTCTAGACCTGGACTGGACACTCTACTGTCAAACTATTCTTCCTTCAATACACATATGCTTAAACAGATATACCACTTGACAACTATTAGTATTTAGTATAACTTCAAACACTCCTCCATGTTGAGATGACAGTTCCCAAAGCACCCTTTTATTCTCAATCCAGAAGGCTGCTTTCTGAATTTATTACTGTTTTTCCTTTCTTCAGCGCAATACGTCTTGCAAGTTGTTTCAAATTGGACATTCAAATATTCGACACTCTTTTGCAATTTTTGGTATGGTAAATGTATCGTCATTAATTCATGTGTCTGGATGTGTACTAGGATCTTTTTGAGTGCCACGGAAAACAGTTCACCACTGATATTGACACCCTTCTTTCACATGACGTATAAACTCCGTAATTCCGAGTTTCAAGTAGGTTAATTCTATAAATTATTCCTCAACTGACATTATAAGTGATACAATGTTGAAGAAACGTATCAAATGTCAGCCCTATGGAAAAGATTCACTGAAGGCACCATGTTGTTAAGATGACATAATTTAATCAGTCGCTGACGTCATGTATAACGTCATATATATCGTCACTCAACAATTGAGTACAGTGAGTGAGTGAGTGCGTTAATATTTATCCTCACATCGGCAATATTTCAGCCATATCGTGACGAGAACAACTAATTATTGCATTAGAGAACAATACAATTAGAAAGTAAAAGCCTGTTGACGAAGAACAGTAAAACTACCAATGTATCACAGATATTAAAGTAAAACTAGCACATTGTCTTAAAACGGTATTATTAAAGAGAACAATACAACTGAAGGTAGATCACCATACTAGAGAAGATGGGGACTTACAGTACATTTGCTTCCTGCATAGACCTTAGCTGGATTTATAGCATCCCTTCAACTATTAGCAATTTTAGATACTCTAGCCAGAAATTAAAATAAAAATCCCTTCAGCAGCTGGCGATTGTAGGACAAGTTGAGCCAAAATTTAAATGAACAAATATACTACGTTTAAAAATCGGGTAAGCAAAAAGTTAACTTTGAAAGRTTTGGGACTTACGTACCCTCTCAGGAGGACAATAATTTTACGCTACTTCAACCCCCTTTGGGGGTACAGCCACTTACAATCTCAGTTTCTAATCTAACCTACCAATAATAAAATATTTATCTATTTACAAACCATTTATCAAAATTTATCTAGAAATTGTATTTCTTTTAAAAATTCAATAATTAAATGATAATTAACAGACGTTAAAAGATCCTTAACAGTTTTTACAATGAAATACTTATCCCTTGTGGTGGAAAAATCAATACAGTCAAGCAGGACATGCTTGACCGTGATTCTTTCATCACAAGGGATACAAAACGGAGGACCAGTCAGCATTGAACATCACTTGTTCAATATCGGAAGGTAATAACACATTATATTCAATCCTTAAAGGTATTACGTTACTCTTAAGGGTTTCCATGTACTGCATTTCCATTTTTTTAAAAACTAAATTTAAAACGCAAAAGGCACAGATCAGAAACAGAGCACAATTTTCAGACTGAAAAGATTCAAATGTAAAACTAGTCGTGAACATGTTAATAACGAATCACTTGAACCCGTAATGAAACCAAATGTTCGCAAAAAGGTTACGTGCGTCTTTTGAGATTGTGGAGGCTGATTGTGAAAGCTTTTGTTGCACCTTGAAACACAACAGTTAAAATGTTTCCTACAAGCCCAGGAAATGCCTGTTGATTTGAGGAAACATTAGATTCCTCAATCTCTCGGTGCATTTGGATATTTTAACGTAACCATTTTCATAATAGTTCCATCATGTTTGGTAATCTATTCTGTTGTCTGTAACGAAGTCAATTTATGCAAACATTTTCATTTTTACTTTGACAGACTGGCTGAACTGGATTCATCAAAATCACTTTTTCAACGTCATACGATCAATATGCATAATACGAACATGATTGAACAGTTGTTTAAATTGTAAATTGGTAACATCCTTGCCAGTTCGTTCTCCTTAATCTGTCACACAGGAAGAAACATAGACAGAGTCATAACACATTGAAAGAAGCAACTAGTTCAGTTATCAGTAATGCCCAGTGCAAGATCACATTGTACACATATTAGATCTGCTCAACCGGTGAAGACTGGTATTTAAGAATTCATGCTTGTCGAAAGAGGAGACTGACGGGATTGGGTGTCAAGCCCGCTGACTTGGTTGACACATGTCACCGAATTCCAATTGCGTTGTTCGATGCTCATGTTGTTTGATCACTGGATTGTCTAGTTCAGAGTCGAATGTTTACAGACCGCCGCCATTTACCTTTACCAAAGATCTGCAGAAACCGGAAAATCCAATATGAGGAAAAACAAGCGAAAAGAACGTTTGATGTTCACATGAATCCAGTTACAGATGAATCACAACCTCCCTGCCTTTGCTGTACTGCTGTATTGTTTACAATATAGGGAATGCATGTCTCAACAACGTGATCAACACTGATCGTCTATGGGCATGTTTCAAACTGGTTGAACTCAGCAGAGAATATTCAATATGTTGAATTTGTCTCGGTCTGTGATTATCGAACAGGTTTCTGCGACCAAATGAAAGTGATCGACCCAGGTCAGAATACAAGCCCAGAACTGACTAAATAGAAACCAGATTTTTTTAGAAATCAAGTTGAAGCAACTAATCAAATTGGTGTTCGCTGCATATAGAGTCACTGGTACAACACGATGGAGCCGATCGTACGCACCGTTTGTGCGACATGCTGGTCCACGTTTTGTCTTTTAGGACGGTTCGTGCCCACCGTTGAACTGTCATGATTGACTCCGATGGGAGTCAGCCCCCGGAACTATTGGAATTTGTCTTTTTAATGAAGAAAGTGCAATCTCAAACATAACAGTTGTTACACTTTACCACCCCAGAAATGCCAGGTTTCCAAGAGTACCCCAGCAGCATAATGGCCGAAACGTGGCAGAGAAGAGCAATACACCCTTTCAGCCAAGCTGGGCCATGATCGGGAGGCCAGTTCGTACGCCGACGTCAAAGGTGACCCGCTGTGTTACGGACCAGGCGTTGCAAGAGTCTCAACGTGTCATTGTGAGATTTATCTGGATCATGAGCTGTATATGTAAATTCCTTATCAATCGTTAGGGTATGACAAATTATTGATCAAATCATGTTTTTATCACACCCTCCTGGCATCTTTCGTGGATTATTGCACCATTACAAACCACTGGATTCCCCTCTCCTGAACTTCCCAGATAATAGCGTTAACTATCATTATAGTCTTGACTATCCTCAGACAGATTTAACTTGACGTAAAGGGCACAATATAGTTGTGAAAGTATAGACATGGGCCACTGAAAGTGAGTCCACAATAGACAACAGGTCATAAACATATGTACGAAAGATTAATGACCATGATTATTTTTACTTAAGTGAGAAAGACTGGGATTTCTCGGTTTGAGAAAAGCGATATTTTTACTGCAGTGACAGAAATCTGGTATGTTCACTGCAGTGAAAATATTCCTTTGCCGGAACTACTTCATAGCGCTGCAAGGGTAAATCTATCTTGTTATATAACACAATAAATGGAGAAAAAAAAACCATATGCATTTGACCAAATACATTTGATCAGCGAGCCCGTGCATCGGGCGACAAGCCTCCAGCGATGAAATCTCACACTGTGTGTTGTGTCTACACCACGTCTCGCTCCATGCGTGTTTACCTCTGTTCAGAACACTTGAGTACTTCCTGAGAAAGACGTTCGACTCACTGTATGTAGAGAGGGGAAGGGCCCTGAACTGATGACAAGCCAAATCAGTTTGGCTCTCCGGGATCACCACATTGTTGCTGCATGTATCCATTTTAATCTGTACATATTTGCCTTTGCAAACCCTCTGGTAACCTGAAGACGCTACAATGTGGAGATATGTATCTTTGATATATACAAATATTTTCATGCTGGTCAATAACAATTGCTGCATGCAGTAACGTTAACAGAGAGCATAGATATTTTGGGGTTTTAAAGCTGACTTTGAATGTTTCCATATAGTCAGTGCCCTTTATGTATGGAAGATAATTTCACAAGACGGGAGCTGTGTTAAAGAAAGGCCTCACCAGTCAATACATGTTGGTGATATGTATACCTCAGTATAATGATTAACGCCACATCATGTTAACCGTAATATGTTCTCTACATTCCTCTTCTCCTATAATCTACCACATAGACCTAACCTGTATTTCTAATACGTACGAGTGTTTCCACTCAGCTGATAGTCATCCCCGACTTCAAGCCCTATACTGCCTCTGCGTGTCATTCTATGGTTTTTCACACTAGATGTAAATGGAATACATGTATTTCCTCTCTTGGGGATTGCAGCAAATGTGTTTATTATTGTGTTGTTTACAAAGTCTACCAAGGCTGAGCTTCTCCAATGTAGTCGTTGTATCAGGGAGACTGTTATTGGAGTATAGTGGAGTAGATTTCGTTTCGTTCAAGGTCATTGGTTTACATTCCAATGAAGCTCACGTCACCACAGGCACCTGTTAGAACGTCTTCAATGCCAGCTGACAGTTTAAATCGTTAAGACGCCCGTTTTCTTCATATCAAAAAGTGACGTTACTAACAGGTTTCGCTAATTTAAAATTGAAGTTATATATAAGTGGGGAAACAAACTTCTACTTGTTTACTGGGCAAACGTAACTCAACACTTCAGTTTAATGCTCAATAAGCACATAATCTTAAACGTGGAATGGAAAAAGTTTACGCTGTAGGGGTTTTAGATTATGTTTAGCGAAGAAAGTCGCTTCTGACTGCAGGGGGGCCTTTGTCCATTTCTACCACATCATTACAGTGTGAGCTTGATGCCGATTTCTACTGTAGTGCCCTAAGCTGTTATAACTATTATGATTATTTTATTATTAGGTAGCTGTATGGATGGAATACTGCTAAAATCTGAATCTTGCTGAACAAGCTCCCAATTTGCTGTGGTCGAGTGTTGTGAGGACACTTTGACACGAATGTCCATGTGTCTCATATTTATTTCGTGACCATTTGTGGTCGGATCAACCAGAATGTGGTTATAGATCCATATATAGGTTCCCTTACAGTCGTAGGACTCCGAGTTATTGGACATTTGTGCCAGTGGATAATTGTGTCTCTAGCCCACCAGGACTTTTCTCATCACGTCGGAATCATTAATGTACCTCTGAGTACAATCAGCGTCGAAAATAGATCCCAGACTCAGGATTCTGTGTACGTATCACATTAGATGTGTTTCTTGACCTTGTCTTTACGATTGAATTCTGTTGAAGGCAGATGTTTTCCATTATAAATCATAAGACGAAAAGCTTTGGAGATATATCAGTTTAGAGTTACACATTTCCATTTCGTTTTGTTCCCAGATACAAGCTGTATCATAATACAAAGCTATTTGCTTATACCATTTACGTCATTTTGCAAGTGATCTATTTCGTTTATTTATGTCTATCATCTATCCGAGCTTTCTGTATGTAACAATCACAAAATTTTGGTTTTATTGTTAGCGGCATCATGATGTATTTGAATAAGCCAGCTCAAGTCACAGATACACTTAGACATAATGGACTTTGAGTAAGTAGCAATCAACATGTGGTGGCACGGAAGTACAAGCAACACACTAATTGATACGTTGTATGTGAAGTAAACTAATGTATGGAACCATGTACATGGAGTCATGTAATACTGTAATACTTAATGGACTATCAGGTCTGTCGTATAACAGTTCTTCTGTCGAAAATATGTTAAACACTTAGGTATTAAATACTCAGTTTCCTGGGTTGTAACAATGACCAGTACAACGTTATTCTAGTCTTACTTGGTATTCAACTTATAACAAATGCCAACTGATACATTTTCTTCTTGCTATCATTGAATGGCGGGTTACTTTATACCCTTCGTCATTTCTTGACAGATCAGCTGGTTGTAATATCTGGCAATACATTATTTTCTCATACCGATATACTCAACTCGATACATTTCAGATATTAATCAGAATGATGCAATCTGTGTATCAAATCTCAGCTCCAACATTATGTTCGTGGAGATCCCTCTTGTAGCAGAGATAGAATCTGTTTAATTCAGGGCGATCTTGCAGGCATTAGCAGTGTCATGTACTGTTATATGGGTCCGTATTGTTTTCTTCCTCGCTTCCCGGGATGGAAACTTGTTAGTTTTCATAAAGTGATCAACTGTATTCTATCATTCATATTTCTTTGCTACATTTAGTAGATCATATGTTACAAACTCACTTTAATATGCACACAATATTCTGTAAATAATCGTGTCTGTACAAGCCAGTCCAGTGATGAACAGCATGAGCATAGATCTACGCATTTGGGATACGATGACATGTTTAGACATCACTAACTAGATATTAACCATTACATTACACAATAACAGGGACATTCATGCCTGACCAAGTATCCTCTGCGTGTGATGTACATATAAACACATCGTATAGTATATAGTCCTCTTTATTACTGTGCATCCAAGCATGGATTTTACCAGTCACGTCTTCAGACCCCATCACAACAAAGACTGATATCGTCTTGTCACTGAAGAGGTATCATTTGGAACTTAAATACTGCACCCATTGGCTGACAGAAATCGGTCGTATCATGATGTGGCATTTAATACCCAAGACAATACGGCAACAAAAGATATGGTGCATAGTTAATACCACATAGTCAATCTGGTTAAGTTCATCATCAGCTCTGGGCCCCGGCCCCTTCAAGGGTCAGCCTAGATCACACAACTCAGGATCTGCTGTCTAGACAATTTTCATAGGGAAGCACTCATAAACAGCGTATTACCTGTGTCACATGAACCGCGAATATCGTATTCCCATTTCACCTAAACGCCTTCGGGTGATTAGGCCGATATGTTCGTTGGGATAATACACAATGAATGTATTCTGTTCTAACAAGGGCTGTAATAAATACGTTGATTATTGTACACCACATTGCTCGTCAAGTCATACCAACACAGATAATGATCTGCGAAAAGGGTCCATGGTGCTTGCAAATGGTGATGACGAAATAGGACGTTAATTGATATTTTTAAATGTTTTCTTTACCAACAAACCACGTACTAACTCTGGCTATATGGTGAAATTGCAAAGCAGTCATGACAATATTATGTTTTAAGATACTTTATTCAGCAAAAAGTTAAATATCCAAGTGGGAGCACAGCGGTTTTTGTAGAGTGGGTGAAGTCGGTATGGTTGAGGCACAGATTTGCTCTCTGCCTAAATGTCTAATTTCGATAGGAAGATAAATGATCATGGGCTGCAATGAAACGGTTACAGACCAAAAGAAAACATGAAATCCACATGCATTTTGTTTAAGAGACAGCTCTTCAGTTGCAACTAGCATAGTTCTTGTGACATGAATATTTATGATGGATTAGAGTGGATTTTTCCAGATACAAATCCTCATGTGCTACCTATTTCACCTCCATAAGTTACTATAACGGTTTATTTCTAACATTAAAAGCACAGTTAAATCCCCCCTGTCACAGCAAATGTCAGCTCTCCTGCATCATAGTAGAAGCTAGGCTGAGATATCAGAATACTGTAGTCTACATTTGCCAAGTGGCTGTGACCTCTTTAGCGGTATCAATGTCTTCATTCAGGAAAATGATGATAGATGTTTGGCGGGTATGTATCGATATCAACATCCTTTGTACACTGCTTCTGTTCCCTTCCGTCTATGAAAAGGAAACCCTTATTTAAGGATAAGATGTCCCTTGAAATCGTTTCTCAAGCCAGGAACGCATGAAAAGATAATGCATCAAATACGACATTATATTAATGAATAATGGTCATTGCGATAGAAATCATATCAGCCTCTCTCTTGTGCCCGTGTCACGAGTATACGCACCGTTTCAGGGAAAACAGTAGGATACTGATTTTAATAAGTTGTCGAAAAGATTAGCTTAGCATTGGTTTCAAAATAACGTGCAAAACAAGTATTGCTTGTATTTAAGAACCCAATTTAATCAACGTAATGGGGATTATGTGACAAACATCTTTTTGTGTTGACATCTCAAGATGTTATTTTTCCGATTCCACTACATGTTCGTAGTGTTCTACAAAGGTATAGGATTATCTGTTTTGTGACATCCAGCTGAAAAGGTTCAGAACACAGGTCCTTCCCTGTGTCAAACCTCTTGTGAAGAAGAGGGGCACATACGGTTACCATTACGGCAACATTACAAACATATAAACAATAAAACAACAATTGCAAAATGAGGAAAGTACCTGCTCTCACTTCACAAACACACCAATGTTTCCCGTTAAGACATACATGATCACGAAGATGAATGAGTTCCAGTTAAACTATCTAACGTCTCCATCGAAAACATACAACGTACACAAAAGTAGCCCGAATACCAACCACACTCTCTGAAGAGCTACATGTACATGATGGTGGACATTTTACATAGTTACACTGCGTTACAACGTAGACATGAACGTATCATTGACCTATGTGACAGAGAGTATTGGATGGACAATATGACACATCAGAACAAAGGAAGGGACCCAAAGACGTAAGCTATTGTAAGGTGAATGCATTAATGTACGGTTCATTTCTACAGTAAACTACGATTATATCGAACTAAATTGGCCACTCATTACGACTAAAATATACAAAAAGTGCTCCGAACCAAAAATACCATAGCGAAAGACGATTTCGTCAAATTGGTTATCGAAAAAGAGATGAGCATACTGCCCTACTTGTTCGAGTATGTTACAGGAAATTACTTCAAACAAGATCAATCAGAATATAACCTTCAACCATAGTGATTGCCGTGCAACTCTGTTAATAGAAATGCGAACGTGGCGTTGACGTATCTTAAAGGCCTGATCCCATATACAACTCATACGAAACTGACATTATCGTGTCCACAACTATCATAGTCCATCACCGAGTGCATGTGTTAAAAACACAATCCTCTTCGGGTAGCAGTCGCAATAATTGGAAATGGTTCCCCTTTCCATTAGGTACCTTACACAGAAGCAGGCACGGAGAGGCCCTGTATAGTCCTTATATTTTCATTTATAACATACACACATTAGGGGTAATTATACGCGTAGTTCGATCACATAGAAACAAAGGGATGGACAATGAATGTGGTAACCAGATACACCCATGTTCGGCGATAAGGACTCGATTAAGTTACATTTGGAGTTACATTGACGAGACAGCATTTTGTTCTCAAAGGCATCATTGATGACAAGTGGCACCATGAGACGCTGCCCCTTCCAAGTTCATTTCTTACGTGTAGGATATAACATGACCCGCGGGCACTATAAAATTTAAGCCCGCTTCCCACGGCTTACTTTTCAATAATGCCCACGGGTCATATTATATCCAATTTATAGACCGACCGAAGATATACTTTAGATATAATTTCAATATTTGGTATTTACTGTTGAAATCAACTGAGATAAGACTGGCAGCCGACACCTCGCAGTGCATGTGCTCTGCACGTGCGCTGCCCGCGCTACCCGTCTTGCGAGGAACACACGGTTCATACCGACTAACAATCTTCACAGCGATCCTTCGTAGCCTAAGGGGAAAACCGCCAAGCTAGTAAGCAAAAGGTTACGGCTTCGAAACACGGTGTCAGCACTACACGTTGGAAATTGTCAATAATGCTATAACTTTTTATCGCATTCAGTGATGGCAAAAGAAATTCGTATCAATTTTCAAAACAAGTAATAATTCAAAGTCAAGGGCTACATTATTTAGATAATTGCCCGAGGAAGTGAGATTGTATCAGATTTGAGGGTTATTACGAAAAAATGTGTCCACATGGAACAATAGAGTGATGTCACTGTCGGTTTATAATTGAAAGAAACTCACTGGTGTAATACGATAGTTTTTGTTCTAAGAACAATATTGTAATTCAGCAGAGGGCCGTGGTGTTCCAGTTACAGCAGCTTGCCCTCTTCGACAAGTGTTATCTTGATGCTTCCAGAACAACATGGCCTTATCCGGGTGTTGTTTAATTCAACATGTTAGAGAATGTTCTAGAGAGGATTTATGATACAAAGATAGGGAAAGTACCTGTCTCGTTACTTGCACCCTAGATATTCAACCTCGGCATGTTTTGGAAGCATAGCCTCTGTTACTGGAGCATGACTATTGTTTATCACTGACTTTATTGTTATTACCGAGGCTGTCACTATGCGTGGCTCTATTTTATACGGCATTTGTACAAACGTTTAAGTCAATTTGTAAGCCTTATTAATTTTAATATACAACTATTTATTGCATGATATTTTGTTTTGATTGTTGGTTTCACACTAATTTCGTTGCTCAGAAATTGTTTGATCTGTCCGTTCTTTTTGCTCAGTTTTTGTAATAGAATATAGCAAATTATTTCAAAGGTGTCAAATAATTGGACCAGACAATTCAGTGATGATATTACGAGGAAAGATCATGAGAAAATACCATATTAACTGTGAGTGTCCAGAAGTTGATCCTCACCAACTCGATATGACGGAGCCACGGTCAATGTCAGGTGTCTCCAATGATAGATATCCCAAACGGAACCAAAAGAGTGTCAAAAACCGAGGGAGCCTTCTAATTGTCCAGTCAAGCTATTGATAGTCCTATTTCATTCCCGTCAGTCTTTCTGGACCATTGGACTCAGTGGACATTTCTACCTGTAACTTCAAGCCATTGTCTGAGAAAACTATTGGATGATTCAAACCCATCGTCATGATATCACTGCCATCATAACAATCCCATAATTTCTACTTTTACATTATGTTCTCGAYTTGTGTGTTGTAGTCTTTGTTTTGCTGTTGCTGTTTTGGGGGCAACAGATACGTTTTGTTATGACACAAGTTAGAAACTAACTCCTTTTCGTGGATTCTATGAGCTGAATGAGCGTGTTGAGTTCTATAGTACATAGCATACTGGTGTCTTGTTCTGTCTGGCGTGGAGGAGGCCCTATTTACCTCTTTGTCAGGCATCTCAGTGGCTCCGGCGATCTCAGACAATAATTATCTGTGATAAACACCAAAGATTGTGCTAAATCCGTTTGGAATTCACCGGAGGTTTCTGTTATTCCTTTCAACACATGCTATTTTGTTGGCGTCTGTGGAGAGCCTCTAGGTGTCTGCAGGCTTTACGACCACCGTGTGTCTACTGCTCCATGTGCAGTCATATCCCGGGGGTAGTAGTGTTGGACCCAGGGGTAGTTAAATAGCAGGTCAAGATTAAGGGGTGATTTCGATCTTATGTGGTTTTAGCTTTACCCAGATGTTATTTCTGTGTGATATACCAAGAATCCATACCTATGTGTAGGTCCAAATCAGGGTATTTATGTTACGAATGAACGTATTATCAACTAAAGCACCAACCAAACCCACATATCACGACGTGATATGACCACTGCTCGTTTACCATTGACCTAGCTGTCATACGGTTTTGACGGGTTCAACTATTTTATACAGGCGATACGAATGTGGAAGCTCCTCTGAGCGACACAGTGTTCTTGATTGTCAAGACAACGTTAGTGTCAGCGAAAACTGATAGAAGTGGATTCATGAAAGGTGAAGAAGTTTCCGCTTCACTTACAATGACAGAACACTGAATTACAATGATATCCAAGCAAACACAAAGGCGTCCTGAGCAACATCTTCGCGTTAAGGCAAAATAGGGTGAAAGCGTAATTCTGAATATGGTACACAGGAAGCAGAAGAATAAAAGAATCCTCATCACTTCATTGGTTGCTTGGGTCTGGGTTGTCCACTCGTCACAAGGTCTACATTGATTAAATGCTKAACTCTGTATTGAAGACATTGCAGGTAATGTTCTAGCGAGTTTATGGCTAAACAGTAGAGAAATAAAGCTGCTCAGCATCCACACATCGTTCATCAAATCAATGTGTGGATCTGTCATACATAGTTATTATGTCAACGTTCCAAGCGAGTATTGTCACCTGTAGTTAACAAGTACAAGGCAATATCATTTTCACCGGCTTCCAGAGCGACGTCATGTCCGGAGTGTAATCCAAAATAGCTTAAGTAGTTTTCGCAGCTGAGATAAAACAAATCAAGTTTACGATCGATCGCATCTTCATTACATCTTGTCCAAACATTCATCGGAAACATTTGTATAGTTTGGAAACCTAATTTTCAGCTTTCATAACAAAGTGTTTGCATCTTAAGATTGTACAATAACACATGATTGTTTTGTTATCGATTAACAGATCCGATCATGCTGAGAAGAAGTAATGAGATCTACAAATAGATGTAATATTCGGTTCTATATTTATGGCTATTACGTTAAATGATAGAATTCCATTTGCTTCGTTTCTTCCTTACAGGTCTCGTGGAGCCAGTTTGTGCTTTGTCCAGTGCGCTGGGTTCATGTAAACTATATTGAGTTATTATAAAACTATGAAATTGTTTGCTCAACTTTCTAAATAACGGCTCGGCACTATAGGAGACGAAGGAACCTGTGCAATGTGGAAATCGCCTGATCCAATCAGGTTATGTGTAGTTGTACTGTTGATGAGAATATAATGCGTGCAGGTCATAAGCTGATATATAACGCTGTACACTTAATTAAGACGTCCTTGCATGATTGATGTCCTGTTATAACTCAAAATAACCCTAATGTGCGATATTAGTATACCTCATGGGCAGTTAACTTACATTGTTTGGATTTAAGACGCTGTAACCCTCTTCTTCTTTTTCTTTTTTTTGTGTGTGTGTGTGTGTTCATACGTATGAATTATTGAAACAATAATTCATAGTCTCATGGGTGATGAAATGCTTAAACAATACTAAATATCATGAGGAATAATTACAGAATCGATATCTTCCCGATCTGTATTTGGACTTTTACCATATGTCCATGTATTCTTATGTAAACGATGACTTGTCTCTGCATGTGTTTGTGATTGATCACACAGGCTGCGAGAAATAAGTTCTGCTTTTCGCGAACGCTTAATTTGATAATGATATATGCACACATTCGCGTGATATAAACTAGCTGTAGCTGGAATAGCTAAATGAAATTCATCGGACGTAGGAAAGAGTTTTGTCACTTTAGTTATTAATATTGACCCTTTTTGTGCTTTTATTTTCAATTACGAACAACAAACGACATGTTGCTAGAACAACGTTCAGTGTTCATTATGGCAAACATGTCACATAGCATGTAGTTCCCAGACATAGTATTCAAACAGATTTCTAATTCTGATAAAATCTGGACCGGTAAACAAAGTTTCGAGACATATACGTGGGCTGTACAAAGTCATGACGGTCTCCGTTGAGAACAATGGAAGTATATTGGTATTATGATCTGGATAAGTTAAATAATGCATATGATGTTGGAATGTATGATAAAGTAATATTTTCCATTGCAAACTTCGGCTAAGGAAATGTAACTACTAAACATATTACCCCATGTGTTTGTTTCCGCGCGTTCATTCGTAATAATATGTTGATTAATTGTGTAGTTAACCTTTCGTATATTTAGCGACGATCAATGCGGATGCTATTGTCAGAAGTGATAACGACTTCTCTCTTTTTTGTAGACAGAAAATCTGGATCTTATAGATTGGCGTTCATGTTGTGGTGTTTGACGGGTGTGAGAGCAGCGTTGGAGAGAAGGTGGCGAGATGCTAAGCTACCGGGACATCTCACACACTGCTGTACGGATCTGTATGTGTCACATTCGTATGAGTGGTGTAATAGGTTGTGTTTTGACATGTCATGTGATGGCAGTGGATTGCCGTCTAGATGTTCTGTTCGGGAAAATGCGAGACTGTAGGTAGACGTCAGACACTACATAGCCTTTCTGACACTCTGTGACACCACCTGACATATGACACAACCTCACACTGACATCCCTGATACTGGCTGGTACTACCTGACCCTACATGACAACGTCTGACAACATCTGACACTACCCTTCATCACCTGGCACTACCTGACACCACCTGAGGCCTTGAGATGTGATGTTATTGAACACTTATATTTCAACAAAAGGAAAATAGATAAGCCCCAAGGTTACTAAAAGATGCAGGTGTATCGCTTTCCATTAGACCCCAAACTCAATCCTTCATAATAGAATTCATTTCAGCGAACTCTGGTGTAGCCGTGAGTCCATCTAGCTTTTGATTACCATGCATCAGGTGGGATAACTATTAAACACACTGATATTGTCCTCGAGGGGTAGATTTAGGTTTTACAACGTTTTTAGTAATATTCGTAAGTATCAGGAGACACAAGCATGTACTCAACTTCAGTAACCGAAACTGGGCTTTCGGCGTGAAAAGCTATTATAAAGCCCATACGCAGTTTAATTAGAACCAAACTGAAACTTCTTATGCGACCGTTGGGTTGATGGGCATAACAATAGATCCGTGTGACCCTGTACCGTTACAGCAAGGGTGGCATCGTTAAACCAGCTGTCACGGTAGAATTGATAGACCCCCACAGAAATTGGCTTACGTGTTGATTCAACTGTGGTTTTCTGTTTAGAGTTTTCCAAACGGATAACACGATGATAAAGTGACACAGTAAATCCAAATTCATTTCTAATAATGGAGGGTGGTGGGGTAGCCTAGTGGTTAAAGCGTTGGCTCGTCACGCCGAAGACCCGGGTTCGAGTCCCCACATGGGTACCTTGTGTGACGCCCATTTCTGGTGTCCCCCGCCGTGATGTTGCTGGAATATTGCTAAAAGCGGCGTAAAACCAAACTCAGTCAGTCAGTCTAATAATGGAAATGGCGACAGTACACAGGTTGAATATATTTACCGTAGGTTCAATGATCAAATGTGTATCTTTCTGTGAGGCGCTTGTGCCATACAAACCCATTACAAGTCAAGAAAAGCAGTAGGTTTTCCAAACTAGAAGAATATTTCAATTAGCTGCATGTCAATCGCTAGATTAATCCGAATGGACTCACGCCACAGATATACCAGGACAGGCCGACAGTAGCGTGCACTACAAGCCCAGAACTATTAAGACACATAAACTGTGGAGATTACTATTTCACATGGCATTAATTTTGTTCCAGTAATCACGCAAAAGGAATGGTATTTCCTTTAGTTTTCCCTTTTTGTGTGTGTAGAATATCTTGTTTAAAATACCCATCGAATTAGACACAAACGTGTTTTGTCGGTTTTCATTTAAAAATCACAAACCAGCCAGTTGTTGACAGGTGCCATAATGAATTAACTGCTTGACTTTAGAAATCAAACATTAAGTCGTTAGTATTCCTAGCGCTACCAAGATCTATTTTAGTACTAGTTCAGCCTAGTAATCTCCTCATCACATAGAGTTAGCCCTAGCACCTAACTCACCCATACAGTGAATGATGTTGCAGCCGTACTCTGTACTGGTTCTGGTATAAA
>VKKT01000515.1:12386-30640 GCA_008038995.1 Haliotis laevigata | reverse complement strand
CCAGCCTTAGGTTTTCTAAACTCCTTCGTTTGTTTTTAGAAACAAGAATACCAAGCCGCTTCTTGTCACCGACAGTCAATTTTCTGGGCCTCCCTGCATCCCCCTGGTGACTCAGTGCCATATCCATTTGCAATATTTTTCAAAACACGATAAACAGTGGACAAAGGGATGCCTGTTTTACTCGAAATCACTTTAGCTGATCTGATGCCCTTGTTATACTACTCTAAAATCAACTTCCACTTCTCTAAATCATCCATACTGAGGATCCCTGAAAATGTCGTCTGCTTGCAAGAAAAAAAAGAGGGATCTCTCTATACAAACTAATGAAAAAGGATTAACGGAGTTGTCTTTCTTGAATGCAACCAAGCATTTGATTGCTGGTCAAGGTTGTTTATACTAGAAATCCAATTAAACATATTCCTAAAATTCTCAATWATTTCTGGACATACTATATATAGGAAAACATGACAATTGGTAAGATGACACAGATGAGGAGGCTTGCACTTGTTAATTTTCTAGTTCAGAAATATCGACGCACCGGCAGCTTAAGTTTAAATTAAGGGCCAAATCCCCCTTTTTTTAATACAAATCCTGTCAAAAAGTGCGTTGAAAATACTTTAAAATCCATTATGACACTTGTTTTCGCAAAAGAACAAAAAAAGAGAAAGCGTAGAACTAACTTAGCCTGTAACTATCTTGACCTGCAAACAAGTTGGACATGAGGGCCTGGGTCTCTCTCTCTCGATTGCCATATTGTTTGACGACTCTTTAGATTGAATTCATTATTCTTCATATCGCCGCCATATAGCTGGAAAAATATCGAGTGCGGCGTAAACCTAAACTGACTCTATCATGCTTCACAATGGATTGGTAGAGTTGTTAACACTACATTTACATGGTAAATTGCCACAAATAGAACTTTTGCTTCCTTCTTATGAATCTTTGTATAAAGCTTACTTCCTCTTGTACGAGTATCCCGTAAAACAGCTTTTCTCCTAGTCATGGCTACGGGAGCAAGGATATGGGAGTTACATGCCATCAATTCTCCTCACTCTCACATTATCAAAATCAGAGCACCATAACATTTAGATTCCTGTGTGAATTTGCAGAAAAAAAATCCGACATCAGCAGCTTTTTCCTGGGTCACAATCTGTACTCCATACTGGCTCTTAATGTTGTAGACGGACCAGACAGGTTGCTGTGTCACATGTGGCTCTATCTGTGAAATTCTATCTGGCAGGCATGTTGCTAAACTAATACATACAAGGAAGGCCATGGCAGCAGGATGGTTAAAGACCACTATAATGGGCAGATATGAAACAGTTAAACTGTCCACACAGAGCCTTGTCAACCGCAAGTACCTTGGCCACATATTTAGCTTGTTGTGAGTGAGTGGTGGATCATACATGAGGTTCATACATTTTACCAATGTGGGATTTGAGCCTGCGCTTTCTGCGTGATGACCAAGCACTCCGACCACTATGTCACTCGTGAAGAACAGTTTCAGAGAGTGATTATTCCCTTGAAGCATGGATGTCATTGTTATTCCATTCATTGAACTTATGGTTTTAAATGATTCTTGTGTTGTGTTATATTGGGGTTTTGTGTGAAGGGATGAAATACAAAACCCCTACTTTTAGGCAAATATTTTATTGGAAAGAGATCTCAATACAATTCGAACGTTATCGGCTGTACCGTTTTGACGGTCACCCATTCTATCTTGAGTCCTTCATATGAAGACAGCAACAAGTCTGACAGTTTATCTTGAGAGGGAGATATTGGAGTCTTTGCCCATTGTCTGGGGCATGATGTCCTATCATCAGTTAAGACTGATGTAACTGTCGGGGGCTGTCATGGTAGTCGTCCTGACAGACACATTAAACCGTCGGAGCACAAGATGTAGAGGAAGCGATAAGAAATGTAATATAATAATGTAGCAACGCAACTTCTGTGTGATGTTCAAGTCGAGGTTGTCACTGTGGCTAACATGTACCAGAGAAAGGATATTCTGAAAACAACCACACACCTCCCTGGGGATACACAGTGGTTACCGTGTCTGTATATAAGCATACAGAGTCAAGGTTATTAGAGACTTCCTCGTTGCTGACGTAATCTGACATGGCATACATAGTAGAGTTGTTTGAAATTCAACTCAGAATTTACACTCGCCAGTCACTTGTCACTCTGTTAAAAAAGGTTAATATCCCTTGAATATAACATATTAAGTTATAAATCTGGTGTGTTAGAATTGGTTTTAATGTTCAGAGGTGATGACACATATGACATATGAAGTCAATGCTGCACCACTTCGCGCGTCTAGCCATACTTTAACAGACTCTTCCTCTTGTTACGCATCTGAGTTCTCTATGGTTTCGTCAAATCCGCTCACAAGTGATGTCGATGCAGTTATGAGTGCTCTTGATAGGACCAGGAGGTTATTATGGTAGCGTGGGATGGACGTTCAATAGTTCAACAAGATCGACAAATGTATCATTTGGCATACTCGAGTCCAGCAGTTAATGTTCTTTCTTCAAGTAAAACCTTTAAACACATCCTTTTACCGTTTACTCCCCACCTTGTTCATACATTTCTATTCATGCGAAGCATTACTCCTTTTAAACAGACTTCTTATTCCATCACTTCACACCTCATCTTGAAGATTCGAATTCCAATGAAAAACCGTTGCTTTATAGTTATAGAACGAGGTAATGTTCACCAATTCCAATCAGATATCTTCCGCTCTTACTTCATGTGGTTTCTGTTATATAACTAGAAAAGCAGAGACGAGTAAATTCCAAAGTGATTTTTTTGGTTAAAATGGATTAATCAAGATTCCATAGAGTTTCGAGCCCTCAAGCCATAAGCATGGTTGAAAAGAGTAATAGGAAAATGAGCTTAGATGGGAACCCTGAAAGATAGCTTTGATCTCTCTGGACTGTTTATTGAAATATACAGACCCGTAGTCTCGTGATTCCGTGGCATACAGTTAACCACTCGCGCAAACAATCTGCGAATCACTTGACACTACGACATACAGCCTTACTACTGCAATCACTTGACACTACGACATACAGACCTACTACTGCAATCACTTGACACTACGACATACAGACCTACTACTGGAATCACTTGACACTACGACATACAGACCTAGTACTGGAATCACTTGACACTAAGTCATACAGTCTACTACTGGAATCACTTGACAGTACGACATACAGACCTACTACTGGAATCACTTGACACTACGACATACAGACCTACTACTGGAATCACTTGACACTACCACATACAAAGTTACATACTGCCGCGATCACTTGACACTACCACACACAAAGTTACATACTGCCGCGATCACTTGACACTACCACATACAAAGTTACATACTGCCGCGATGACTTGAGCCTACTACATTTGATCTGTTGATTACCACGACACAGTGAGTGACTTGGGTTTGACGCCGAGTTTAGCAATATCACGGCAGGGGACCCAAGAAATGGTCATCTCACATTGTCCCTCAGTACTCCGCGTTCAATGTTACTCCAGAAATGATTTGACCCTACTTCAGTCAATGTTACATATTTACGCAGTCCCTTATTGATACTACAGCATACATTGTTACCCATTCCCGAATTCACCTGAATGTACCGTGTTGTCTTTGGGGGACACTGAAAAGCGACAGCCATTATGATAAAAAGGATTAATCCTGAGATCGTTAATACTTATGTCTAATCCTGGACTACTTGTGCCTTTCGTTGTGTAAGGTATACAATTGATCACTTTAGTGACTTTTGACTCTACATGAAATGGAAGTATCTAACATATCATGTATAGAATGTGACGACGATATGATAATGTTTGAGAAAATGCATAAAGAGCGGATGTGGATAGAACACTTGTGTTTTCTCCGCTATAGCATTTTGAACAAAAACTCGTTCTATATATTCTTTGAAGGGTATGTAAACCACCTAGCTCTCTAGCTCTTACAGTTATGAGCTGCAATTGACTCAATCTCTCGCAAGGTGAAAGGCTACACGAACATCGATTTACTGGAGTGACACTCTGAGCTGAAGAAATTCAAAACTGTCAAGTCCTGTCAGAGAGGAGAGTAACATCACTTCATTATCGTCTTACGTGAACCACTTGAAGTCGAAGCGCTGCAGAGATATTTCTGTAGATTCCAACTCTGCCCATCTCTCAAAATGCTGATTTTGGTTATCTAGCCAATGATAATTATATTCGGTTTTCTCTCATTATTTAGAACACACAACCTAAGGAGGTGTTTCGGCAGGGCAGAGGGATGGTTATCAAAATTAAATGTCAAAATGAAGGCTTTGATTTGAAACTGATACACTTCGCTCCATTCCTGAAAAGTAATGGAGCGAGCAGACAATGGAATAACGTCACAAATGTAATTCAATTCAGGTGTCCTTATGAAATCCATAACCCGAGTGCGTCTTGACGAGGGAGGAGGGTTGGTGGGAGGGTTTTCTGAATACATCTAAATTACACTGATGTTAATACACCTAACTCTCTGGATGGACCCCGTCTTTTACTCCTGCTAAGACGTTCTGCCTGATCTACTTTTGATAGTCATGACTCTTATCACATTGGGTGCACGTATGTTTTATCAGTTTTTGAAATCATAATATGTCATGCGATGACCACGACAGAGGAGAAGGCCAGCCATGTGGAATTTACAGTGTTGATCTTGTATTCAAATATCACTTGGTAGTGATTGGAATACTGACGACATAGCCTTTGGTTTATAACTTCAAGGAATACATTCATACCTGCAACTGTCAACAACTTGCTGGTTTGAGATCTTTAAACGAAAACAATCATAACACGGTTGTAACGAACTCGATGGGTGTTTTAAACACGATATTCTATATCCATTTTAAGTGATTACTGGAACAAAATTAATGACATGGGAAATACTAATCTGCACATGTTCTGTGATATTTTCCATCGTTGTCTTCACCGTCCTTCCTGTGTGTGTGTGTGTGTGTGTGCGCTTCATCTACAATTCATTTCTTCAACTGTCCTTTTAAATCACCCGAGTGCTTCTTTACAATTGATAGTACCTACATATTTTGGAGTGTAACATGTACTACAAACTCCGCAGTTGATCATGGAGTGAACGAGCAGTTGATCATGCAGTGAACGAGCAGTTGATCATGCAGTGAACGAGCAGTTGATCAAGCAGTGAACGAGCAGTTGATCATGCAGTGAACGAGCAGTTGATCATGTAGTGAACGAGCAGTTGATCATGCAGTGAACGAATATGGGTATACCCTAATACTCGTGGAACTAGTCATTACTGTCATTTCGAAAAGCCAATTTCCAGAGAGTTGCACGTAGGTGGGAATCAAAACAACCAAATGTACAATACTCATTAAAATGGATGCTCAACGACTAGCCCACTGCGCGATTCCGGTTGTATCATGAGCATGTGCTTTTGACTCACTATGAAGATTTGATACCAGGTATAAGCGAAACAGGTGAGCACATCCCGCCCATCTGTGGTACATATTACAATCACGTGCAAATACAAGTCAGTTGTTCACCTGACAAAACAGAGGTTCGACGATATGGTACAACACAGACACTGGCACGGGACACTAGGTTCACACTGATGTGCACACTGTATATGCACAAACATGCCCATGGCATATAACGGTGTTAGTGCTGTGAAGATCTGATATTCTTGTTCCAGGTATACCAGACACTCCGCCTTTAATTTCATACTAAAACCAGTAGAGAACGCAGCTACAACACCATTCACTGTTTGGGTGAGTTAGGTACTACGGCGAATGGCAAACAAGGCATCTCATGACAAATCGACAGATATATGCATTGGCATTGTTATAAACTAACCTATGGGAAATGCATTTTTGGATTGCTTTGTTATTTCAGTTTATAATACTAAAATACATGCAATCATAATCAATACAATGTAACTATCGAGTGTACTTTAACGACAGGGCTTATGGTAGTTCTAGCGTTAAGGTCAATTTGTAACACCGGGTTTGATGTTCATTGACTTGATTGCCTGTGGAGAGGATAACGGACATCTCGAATGAGCGATCTATACTTGGCGTTAAAGACTGCGAAGGAACAGAGCCGAATGATTACTTGAACACGCGAAAAGATTACCGTTCCAGCTGACAGCGAGACAGAGTAAAGCTGGGCTGGGACATTGAGGCAGAGCCGCTGCAACAGGCTTATAGCAATGTGTAATTGCCTTGTAATGTTGATCTGGCTGAATAGAAGAATGTTTTCATTCCGAGTGTCAGTGTGGTGTGGTGTGTATGTGAGAGAGAGAGAGGGTGGGGTGGGGAGAGAGAGATGAAGTGACGACAAGAGAGAGAGGGGTGGAGTAGAGTGGGTGAGAGAGAATGTCCACAGAATTGTCGACAGGCTGAACTCTTGTCACACTGGATGTTTTATCAGTTTTTCAGATAATATTTCGTGTGATGTCCACGACACAGGATACGTTCAGTCATGAGGATTCATAACGTTGAACTAGTACTAAAATAGCTCTTGGTAGTGTTTTTAATGCTGACGGCTTAACGCTTGATTTCTAACTTGAAGCAGTTATTTCATACCTGCACCTGTCAACATGTGGCTGGTTTGTGACCTTTACATGAATACCTTCATAACACGGTTGTATCGAATTCGATTGATGTTTTAAACACGATATTCTACATGCACAAAATAGGAAAAGGAAAGGAAATATCATTCCTTTTGAGTGATTACTGGGACAAAATTAATAACATTGTAAATTTATTATTAATAGTAATTTCCACATTTCTGACAAGTTCTGGGCTTGTAGTGCACGCTACTATCGGCCCCTTCTGGTATATCTTTAGTCTGCGGCATGATTCCATGGAGATTCCTCTAGCGATTAACATGCAGCTAATTAAAACAACCTTCTAGTTTGGAAAACCTGCTGCTTTTATTGATTTGTGATGTGTTTGTGTGGCACATGCGCCGCACGGGAGATACGGACTGACCACCGACGTAGGAAAACGTACTTGTACCGTTAGTTCACAACTCACAAAGCCAGACCGCCATCTACGAAACATATCATTCTGATATCCCCGAAATAACATCAGCCTGACATGGCGCCTTAGTTGCCACAATGGGTTCTGACTGCCACCGTGGTCGAGTAGATACAGCGTCTGTCGGTGGTTCGATCCCCAGACCGCCTCAGAGTCTTTAGTAAATCTAGGAGTTGTGTATACGTATAATCTATGTCATTTCTGGCATGGCATCTCAGTGACAAAACACTATCGTGGTAACACATCATGGTGATTAAACATATGCATAGACTTGACAGCTCGGAGACAGTAAACTGTATAGTGTGAGAGCCATGTTATACTGCATCCTGGTATCTCAGCTGTACAAAACCGCCATAAGTCTGGAAGCCGCCACAGAGACACGTGCATGCATCGCTGTATAGGTCTAATAATATTGAGCGCGACGTTAAACACAATTTGACTCCACCTGTTTGATGCAGGCCTTTGATCACTGAACCTACGGTAGATATCATATTCAACTTGTGTTCCATCGCTTCCATTATTAGAAATGAATTCGGATTTATTGTGACAATGTGTCGTCGTGTTATCCGTTTCGATACTCAGCATTAACATGGTTTGGAAACTTCTAAACTGAAAACACAGTTGATTCACCACGTAATCCAATTCTTGTGAGGCTCTGTTAGCTCTACCGTGACAGCTAACTATGCTACTCTTACAGTAACTGCACAGGGTCACACGAATCTATTGTTATGCCCATCAACCCAACAAGCTTCAGGTTGGTTCCAAAATGTTTATGGGCTTTATAATAGCTGTTCACACCGAAAGCCCAGTTTCGGTTACTGAAGTTGAGTGTATGCTTGTGTCTCCTGATACTTATGAATATTACTGAAAGCGATGTAAAACCTAAATCTACCCCTCGAGGACAATATCAGTGTGTTTAACAGTCATCCCACCTGATGCATGGTAACCATAAGGTGGATGGACTCACAGCCCACTCATGGCACTGAGTTCGCCGAAATGACTCATATCATAAGAGACAACTACATCTTTTGGTAACCTTGGGGATTATCTATTTTCCTATTGTTGAAATATAAGTGTTCAATAACATCACATCTAAAAGGCCTCAACATTAATATCAGGTTAGGCAATGTCAAGTTAGTCATATTACTGATTTGTTCTATCAAATAAAGCGTCTTAAATAATCTAGTAATTATCTCAAACAAAATGCACGACGTTGTCTAAAGGTCGATGTCAATCAAATCAGACGAAGCTGCTGTCACAATATTGAATTTCAGATGCTTTATGTCAGAATTCAGAGTTGAAATGACAAAGTCAGTCCTAACCTATCAACAGCCAATGTTTACAATGTATGTTGTCCACTGGTTTCGTCTTCTTATGCCGAAAGGCAAAGGAACAGCTGGAGCAACGCTAAATGAACCTACAGTCGGGATCAGCAAGGTTACGGAATAAAACATGTCATTATACGCTGGTATCGTGTGGGTGTCAGTGATTGTACTTGATTTCCGTTTCTGGTAAATGGATATCTGTACGCGGTTTTCATCTCCAAATGGGCTACATGTAGTGTCGCGGAGTGTCAGGTGCTGTCAGGTGCTGTCACAGAGTGTCAGATAGTGTCAGGTATTGTCATGTATTGTCAGATTGTGTGGGGTGGTATTCGGTTGTCAGGTAGTGAAAGGTAGTGTCAGGAGGTGCCAGGTAGTGTCAGAAAGGCTATGTAGTGTCTGACGTCTACCTACAGTTTCGCATTCTTTGTCAATTTTCCCGAACGGACCATCTAGAAGGCACTAAGAGGATTCCACTCAGCTGCGAACCCCTGCCATCACATGACATGTCAAAACACAACCTATTACACCACTCATACTAATGTGACACATACAGAACCGTACAGCAGTGTGTGAGATGCCCCGGTAGCTTAGCATCTCGCCACCTTCTCTCCAACGCTGCTCTCACACCCTTCAAAAACCACAACATGAACGGCAACCTATAAGATCCAGATTTTCTTTGACAGCCATTATCACAATTGTGTTGCAAGATCCGTGTCATAATGACTAATAACACTTCCACACAATTAGACCAGTAGCACGCGACGTCTCATAGTGTTATTTATTGTCAAACGCTCGCATTATACAACTTTTTATTCCTAAGATATGATATTAATGATACGGAAACACAAGAGGTTAATAATCTCTTTATCATATAATGCCATTCTTACAATTACTCTAAAAATGAAGAGAATCGAGCATTTGCGTAAGAATACTTAGCGGTACAGGAAGGTGAAGGTCGTTCATGACGGTGGCATATGGTTGTGACTAGTCGCTAATACAATACAAACATAACTCATGCCTAAAATAAGATCTTTCTGTCTAAAAAGAACAACAAAATAAGGCAGGGTTTTCTTTGTTACGTTTATATTTTCATTGCGGGTATTGACCTCATCAATATCAGTTCATGATACCTGACGGAATCCATTCGTCGTCTTCTTTGTTGTGATCGATAGATCGAAATCTTTGGTAGGTACCTTTCTTGGACGATAGCCTGTCACTCGTGCCTCATAATCTGTACGTTCAATTTGAACGAAGTTCTCCGTTTCATGTTTTCCAAAGTCAATTACTGCAGTAACGACTCCAGAACCTCTGTCATCAATTCTTACAGAATCACCAATTTTGATAGTGGAGGCAGCCATGTTTGTTTACAAACTCGTCCACGCAATGTAAACTCGCGACGACGTCATCAATGAAATGTTAAAACGTTTAAGGATGCGCATGGCATGTATGGAGTTTTAAGAACGTAGTTCGTGGATTGACGTAATTTGCATAGTTATCATAATTGGATACCAAGTTTATCAGATTGCTTTATAGCACCCTCCATGTATGAGAAGTTGTATTTCTGGGGCTCCGTTTCCGAAGTCGATCTTAGCACTGCGAGGGTCAATGTAAAAGTGTTGAACTAAGTTAGTTAATTCGTCAATGAACTTGTTGATCCTTGTACTAGTCCGGACATATTTGTGGTTTATGCCATAAGGTAGGAAACCCCACTCAGAGGGTTTACTGAGCCTGGGCCTGTCCATTTTTTCAGGTGCGCCGTCGCTTGGTACGATGCGGGCGGGGATCAGCCGCCGGTCTTTGGTAGGCAAAGGCTGAAGGTGTCGGGCCCAACGTTTTGCGTCAACACAGACAACATAGAAACCGAAAGACAGCTTTTGACAATTGCACTTGCTATGTTTTAGATGATCCAACAAGTATCGTATTGCATAATCACCACAACTGAAACACATAGTGTGAATAGATATAACCAGTCTCGGTCAGTGCGAACATATCGGGGGACTTATTAAACTGAATCAACGCCCATACAGCCCATATTCTGATCAAATCCACAAAAAGGTGTTAGTTTCTGGCCTGCTTAATAAAAAACGTCTCTGTGGGCTAAATGATATCTGAGAACAGCAAGAAAAACCTCTCTTGAAACTTCACAAGCCCATGGCTGCTCTCATAGCCTCATTTTCAGACGTTCTTTTTAAACAAAGTCTCCATTATAAAACACTGAAGTAAAGTGAACGTTGTTATCCAACATTTTAAAAACAAGTGGTTATCTGTTACTGTTACTTATTGCTTCGAAACCAGACTGATAATGCTGCTGTAGATATTGAGAAAATAGCACAAACACTGCCTTCAGTTAAAGACTTATTGCTTGACTGCAGTGCCGTTTCACGTGTTTGATAAATCCAAATGTGATGATACCTTCTACTGTCTTATCGATGGGAACGGTGGCTATAACATGCAAATACATAGCAATTGTTCATCGGAAAATAGAATCAAAAGCAAAACATAAAACATAACTCGAGACCATAAAATTAATGTTAAAGTAGAAATTATTGCATCCAACTTAAAAATTGCTGTCGTGAGAAAGTGTGCACTTAACGGGAATGCCATATCATACTTATCATATCATCTGTTTGACATTCAGGAATATGTATGGTGCATGTTGATTGTGCTTGATTCGATCATGTCATGTATCATAGACGACTGAAGGCGTCCACGACATCCTGAAGCTGTTACAAGATCCCTCTTTTCTGACAAACACCAGGTGTTCACGAGCTCAACTTGTTTATGTGTTATCACGTTCTCCGTAATGTTGACGATAAGACCAACTACATAATATGCGATGAATGTGCATTTCATTCTCGGAGGATGTTTGGAGAAACCACTTAGTCTTGAAATAACGCGCAAGGAAAACACAGCGGTCTGAAAAAGTCTTCTTTCCATGTAATGAATACCACCCTGTCTGCCACACATGTTTCTCCTGTCCATCACTGCCGACTAGAGTGTTCCCCTCACAGAGAGAATGGGCTCGTGCCCTGGTTTTAAGTCGTGTATTTCTCACGGTGCCTGGCGGTTTCAGTTTCGTCTTAGAAATGGTATGGAACTGTCTATGCACCAGTAATTGGGCGTTGTCTTTTGTTTGAATTTATCTGTTTTAGTTTTACACCAACCTATCTTCTTTTATATCTCTGACGTTCTATCTTTCTCTGCGGTACTAATGTCTGAAACATATACTACTTGATATCATGATATGTTTTGTTTGCTGTTTAACACCGCACATATTCCATCTATATGGCAGATGTCTGTAAATAATCGACTCGAGCTTGACCACCTGATCCCGTTAGTCGCGCAGAAGGGGTCGTTGTCGGCACAGGTACTACAGATACGTACCCCAGGTACCTTTCTGTATACAGATATGTACCCTAAACAAAGTCAAAATACAGAAACGTACCCGGTACCCTAAAAGGCGGACGAGTCCATATTCCACAATCCAAAAGCGAAACCGTATGTAGCTGTTCCCGTTCAACTGATTCCGAGTGGTATTCATGTGCATCGCAAAATATCCGTTACTGTGTATTCTCATTACTTACATAACGCAATCAAATGTATCTAATACAACAGTATGACAGTTCCGGTCAAGAATACGACACAATGAGAATGGAATCGTCCTAGGGTACGTTTCTGTATTCTTATTATGGCCATTATGGGGTACATATATGTAGTACCCGTGCCGACAACGACCCCTTCAGCGTTAGTGGCATGGGATGCTTTAGACCAATTCTAACCCAGATATTCACGGGTCTATTATGATATGTACGATATTGTCATCATGAAAACCATTCATATGTATTCACCAAATCCTTTAAGTATGATATATAAGAACAAGCGTATCAGATACAAACCGACCAAAAGCCTGTTCTAATGTGTGCTATCGTTCCCAGTGGAGCGTGTCAGTGCTCACAACATCAACCACTAGTTTCCCTTGGTCAGGTTTGATTAGCTACAAGCCCTCCGTGATACAGCCAGAATATCGCTGACGTAAACGGCAGTCATCCAACCAAACCAGACACCCGATACCTTCGATATATCTTCCGTCCTGTCTATAAATCTACTACGTGTCTGAAATACTTGCTGCAACTTTCCTGTTCAAGAGTCGTGTTAACAGGCATGTGTTATCTTATGTCCGGAGACCCCATCCACAGCTGACAGAGAAAACATGCATGACTCTAATGACGGTCTGTCGAAGAAGGCAGTCGCATTGATACAACAGAATGCAGGGTTAACGAAAACTTCCGGGTGAAATCAGTTGTAGTTTCCGGCTCGTGGTAACCTAATGACAAATGTTTATGACTCTGAACAGGCTGATCTAGTTATTGGTGCTGCTCCGGCACGGGCGAACACTCCGCTGTCACTTGTGTAGTTTGGAGAATGCGCACTGAAGTTGCTCGTTTGATTAAATGGCACACTGGCACTAAAAGCCAGTGCCAGTCTGTTAAGCAAAGCAGGTAAAGATTTCTATTGGTATCCTATCGCTTAATAAGTGTGGGTTTTTTTTCACCTGTTCTTGAATAGCTTCCAAATGCTATTGTTCATTACAAACATTGATTCTGATTGTTACAGTGTGTAAATTGGCTTGGTTGCTTCGGTCTAAGCTTGGAACATCTCAACTCTTCATATTCATCATTATGTTATAAGGAGCATTTAGAGACTTACCTCTGTGACACGAAAGTACATTTAGTGTGTGATGAAGCTTCGAGTCCATACACACTTACACCTGTGTCATTGTACCTGTTTACCAACACTGATGGCACAAATATACATTAATCCTTCGTCCAACGCATACACGACAACATCTAGACCCGCATTTTCTCTTTTCTGTCTTTGTCTTCAATGACATTGTGGAAAATATGTACAAGGAACAAAAAAATTTGTATACGACAGGAATATATTGCTGTACAATGTACAGTATTGGTCTGATTGCATTTTGTCTAGTTTAGCTTCATATTCTTATGGTGGACGAAACTGGATTTAAGCTGGTTTGAAAAAGTCGTTCATAGATATGTTTCCAACGTGACAGTACCAAATTAAATTTAACACATAGTTTGTTCCTAATTGGACATTGTTCATGCGCCTTGATGAAGTCTCTGAAGTTGATTGAAGATGCAGACTATCACTGACAGATAACAGCGTCTTTAATATTTCTGAAGATGATATTTTGTCTTAAAGTAGAAAGGAAACAGCCATCAGCGAAGCTTTAATGGACGTAGTCATGTCTGACTTCAATTCATGAATGTCATATTCCCCATAAGATCACAATCACTCCTGTCGGGTTTTCAGACAACATGCAACTGAACAGGTTGGTAGCGAAACATGTATGTCTATTCTATCTCTTGACTACAAAAGACTTGTGACAGATGAGATGCGATAATGCATATAATTGTTTTTTTGTGATCAGTGAATATTAAAACCTTGTAACATTAGGCATCAGAAAACATGTATAAAGTACGCAATCAATCATTCGGAACAAGTAAGCTGTGAGGTCTGTGCGTGGTAATGATTTGATTTCGTTGTATGATCTCCATGTCTGACTTGTCTTTTGTGTTTATTACCGATTAACACTATCGTCCCACACCACTTGCAAAGACATCCATTCTAAATATTATTATCCCAGACTGCACTACCACCCCATCTTATACAATATCAGACTCATTCCAACATTATCCCCAACACATCCCCTTAACCTTCACACTGTCACCTTCACACTCACCTTCACACTGTCACTGTCACCTTCACACTGTCATCTTCACACTGTCACCTTCACACCTTTCTAAACATTATCCCCCAAAGAACACTACGACCATCATCCTATACACTAGGACCTCCAGCACCAGGAGAGGGAAACAGGTTGGAGCATTTCACCAAGATGTTAAACTTCACATACATCTTTTTAAAGCACCAATTGACAAGATGATTCACGAGTATGTGACATTTTCTCGTGGTGGACCGACAGACAGTTTAATATACAGATCATATCTCTCAGACAATTCAAAGGCATGTATTAGAACATTTCTACAATGGTCGTCATCTTTATGCGGATTATCACTGTGATAACTCAAAAGACCCGAATACTTTTTCCTACAATATTGAACTGTTTTAGAAAATATGTAAAAAAAACACACAATAGAAACCTAATCCCGAAACCACGTCTTGAAAAACCTTCCAGCTGACTGCAATTCACCAAGGACAATTCATTGTTAAATAGATCAGAAAAAGAACCTTCTTGTAAACAGTAATTAATCATTCTCCTTTCCGTATAAAAGCATAGTGTCAACATCCTGTAGAAGCTGATTTGTTTAACTCCACATAGATGACATCTATTCGTTATAAAACCAAACCAAATGTGATTGTGAACCCCAGTCAGTCATTCATTAGTCGAGTTATTCATTAGTTTAGATCTATACCTTATGTAGACAATGACTTGAAGTTACTCGTAAAAATGTCCTCTGAGACCAATGATCCAGAAAGACTGACGGCAATCAAACAGGACTATCAATAGCTTGACTGGAGAATGAGACGGCTCTCTCGGTTTTTAACACTCTTTGGTTCCCTTTGGGATATCAATCATAGGAGATGAAACGGAATCTTTTCAGAAATACTTTTTCATTAAGTTCTTGTGATTTGATGTTGTTTACGAAGTATTTGAGTACATAATAGAGCTTTGGAACATGGACGCCGGGGAAGTCGTAAAGAGAAGTTTTGGATCGAATACATGTTGTGTAGGGTTTCAAGGAGACATTAATTTGTGTACCGGTATTGCGATACAATAAAGCATGGAAAACATGTTTAACATCTGCGCGTGGGTAATTCATATGGATAGATGTTACTAAATACATAGCCTTGCAAAAGAAATGATCAGGCCTTCTGATGGTAGAGGGACTAATATCAGGCATTGACCAGAGCTCATATCGAGTCCGTGAAGACAAAGTTCTGGACCCCCAAGTTAAAATGCAATTTTTCTCGCTAAGGAAAACTGATTGAAACCAGCAATTGAAAGCGGTTCATTAAGATAAAACCACCGGCAATTCCACAACAAGAGATCATACTGTCATACGTAATCCATTAAATATTTACAGCTGTGACAAATGGAGAACACGTGCAACACGTGGATATTCAAGCTTGGGTGATGTGGTTGATTGCGTATCGTCATATCGTGATGATCTTCCCATATTAATCACTAGATCATTTGGTTCAAAATCGATTCTTTTTCTCTAATTATTTGATGGTTTATTCTATTACAAAAACAAAACAAAACAACAGCAACAAAATGAACAGCATGTTTTATTCTATTACAAAAAAACAACATGCTTTATTCTGGCTACGTCATATGCTGGTATCTGGAGTTGACAAAATGCAGTCCCCTCACGATATATTGATTTCCATGTTGAAATAATAACTTGACCAGAAATATGTAGATAAAATAGAAGCGACAAGCCCCTTTCCACATTCATAAGAAATTTAACTGCCGAAAGCAGAGTCGATTGTACAATTGTGACTATATCATGAATATATATTTGTTTCAGCAGTATTACAGCTGTACCATGTCTGCACCAGACAAACCAGTGATTGTCACCATCCGATACGATGACCGAGCATGCGGTTATGAATCATTATGAAGTACTGACGTTTGCAAAACGGTGAGCGTATCCTGACCCGCCGGTGGCAGCCATAAACATAATTACTAGTCAAGCCAAGTCTAGTCAACTGTTCACCTGAACAGAATTCGGTAACGTATGGGCGGACATCATTTTTTGTCACTGATGCATCAAATTTCGAAATGTCCTCCACATGTCTGACACAAATCTTTTTGAAAGCTTTACTGAGGTCTTAAATGTTGTATCCTTGATCAAATAACTTCTGAGCAAAGAATGAAACCAACAATCAAAACGAAATACCATGCAATAAATAGTTGCATTTTAAAATGAATTATGTGTACAAATCAATACAATTTACTTAAAAGTTTGTACAGATGAAGTACAAAGTAGAGCGGCAATACAAGCTTCAAGAGTAGTGCACGTCCAGTGACAGTCCCGGTAATAGCAATAAAGTCATCTATAAAAAAATGATGCAGCAGTAACAGTGGTTACGCTTTCAAAACAGGTCGAGGTGTATTATCTAATAATGAGATCCGGGGAACAGGCACTTTCCCAATCTTTATAGCATAACATTCCCTAACATGCTGGATTAAACAAATTGAATGTTTCATAGGTCCATGTTGTTCCGGAACCATCAAGATAACACTTGGCGAACAGGTCAAGCTGTAGTTACTGGAGCACCACTGTCTTCTGCTGAATTACAATACCGTTCTTTGATGAATAAACTGACGCATAACACCAGTGAGTTTCTCTCAAGTAAGTAACGAAATTGGAAGGGGTAGCGTCTAATCGTGCCACTTGTCATCATTGTTTGTCTTTGAGAACAAAATGTATTCTCGTCATCAAATTTCCTCAAAGCCAACTCCAAATGTAACCTATTCGTGTCCTAATCGCCGGACATGGGTGAATCTGGTTACCACATTCATTGTCCAACCCTTTGTTTCTATGTGATCGAACTACATGTATAATTACCCCTAAGGCTTCACTTGTATGTTATAAATGCCTCAAATTGAAAAATGAAACCATAAGGAATATACAGACCAGATATTGAAGCCATTTGCCTGCTTCCGTGTAAGTTACCTAAAGGAAAAGGGAACCTTTTCTTATTATCTCGGCTGCTACCCTGAGGAGAATTATGTCTTACGCATGCAATGGTGATGGACTACGATAGTTGTGCACATGATAATGTCATTTTCGTATGAGATGTGTATGATATCAGCATTTAAGATACGTCAACAACACGTTCTGTGGTATCATCCTGCCCGGTGCACTATACGGGTTTCCGTACTGTCGTCAGGTGTATCAGTCAAATGTGTATATGATGCATTAATGAAATAAGGACACTTTATTACAATAGAATATAACAAGGGTCAGTTTGCCTGAATCTATTAGCATTGATCGACCAAAGGTGTTTTTTTCTTGAAGTAGTCTTTTACTTGAAATAGATTCTTCACCACTTAATAGTAGAAACAGATAGTGAGGGTTGACCGAAAGTATCTAAACACGGTGTTATCTGTTCACGTAAGGTGCATGTTGAAGAACATCTGCGTTTTGAAATACCCATGAACCAGCATGTCTGCTTTATTATTACTTATTGAAGGTTAAAACATTGACTGTTTAACACGCATTTCTGTTAACAAAGTTGCACGATAAGCACTACGGCTGAAGGTCATATTCTGTTTGATCTTGTTTGAGGTAATTTCCTGTAACATACTCGAACAAGCAGGGCATGATGCTCATGATGCTCAGCTTGACGAAATCGTCTTTCCATTCTATGGAGGCTACATTCAAAACACAAGTTTATACCTGTGGCTACCGTACGTGAAGTATTCGTCTGTTCGTTCGTCGATCTCTAGTCGGCCTATGCTCAGTGCACACGCGTCATCCCATTGGCTCTAAGACGTCATATCATTCACCACTTATGGCCATAACGAACTTCAATGAGTAGTCCATTTAGTTCGATATAATCGTAGTTTACTGTATAAATGAACCGTACATTAATGCATTCAGTTTTGTCACTTGTTTACTTCACTTCATGACAGTGACATTTACAACCTTTTCCTTACAATATTCCTAATAATGCTTTCTTTATTTATATTACATATTAAAAATAAGGTCAATTATAATCTAATATATATCTGGGTTTCTAACCAGCGAGTCCTTACAATAGCTTACGTCTTTTGGTCCCTTCCTTTGTTCTGATGTGTCATATTGTC